>OX392530.1:38407404-38669508 GCA_947623455.1 Mimachlamys varia | reverse complement strand
ACAATACATTGCAATGGCGGAATACAGCCCAAACGTAAATATTATAACATCATGATTTTCTCATTTTCGTCATATTACAAACCAGAGACGTATACGGCTTTATATGTCTGTGTATTAACGTTTTACATTATGTTAATTTTCATAATTTAACTGGTACATGTTTCAGTAGTTATGATGTTTTAATGTTCATAAGAAAATTCCTGGACTTGAAGCTTTTGTATAGTTGTTTATATTCGTGGGGATTTTGATATCATGTAAATTCGCAGAAGCATCAGATTTTGAGAATGTAATATATTGACTACATGATCTGGGTTTAATGATTGCTTTGTGCTCCATGAAATTAAACCCCCTGCAAATTTATTTCTGATGGGAAATCACAAAATTTCACAACTGCCAATTTAACAACTATTAAAGCATGCAGGGTATGCATTAATAAAGTTTTTGTGAGCATGAACTATGGAGTTATCAAGGTGTGGAAAATCAGGATATATAGTAGGTAGTATGCGAGTACCCAGGAAGTGTATGCATTTGTGTGGAGGTGTGTGTCATTCATAATGTATGTATTTACTGTTGTTGTATCATGTGCATTGTGTTGAATAAAAACATAAGTTACATAAAAAACTGTACAGTATGATACTTTGACTTGTGAAAATTTGCACCACTATGAGCACATTTTATCATGCATAACATTGCACTATAAAGAGTAAACTAGCCTTTTAAGCATATATATAGAGTTTACCAATGTTATGACCGTTCGCAGACATTCAAAATGTTAAGGTGTTCTGCAGGGGGGGGGGGGGGGGGGGGCAGTTTACATTATTTGTTCTGATACGACAACTAATAGTAATAAAAAGTTCCAACAATCCAAAGTCATTTGTTTATTACATGATCCGTGATTATCATGATGATGATGATAAATATGAACAATGAATCACAAGACACATGTACAGGTGAGATTATTTACAACTGATCCCTGGATACACCAAACACAGGTGAGATTATTTACACCTGATACCCGGATACACCAGACACATGTAATATTATTTACACCCAATACCTGGATACACCAGACATAGGTGAAATTATTTACACCCAATACCTGGATACACCAGACACAGGTGAGATTATTTACACCAAATACCTGAATACACCAGACACAGGTGAGATTATTTACACCAAATACCTGGATACACCAGACACAGGTGAGATTATTTACACCCAATACCTGGATACACTAGACACAGGTGAGATTATTTACACCCAATACCTGGCCTCCACCAGACACAGGTGATATTATTACACCCAATACCTGGATACACCAGACACAGGTGATATTATTACACCCAATACCTGGCCTACACCAGACACAGGTGAGATTATTTACACCAAATACCTGGATACACCAGACACAGGTGAGATTATTTAAACCCAATGCCCGGATACACTAGACACAGGTGAGATTATTTAAACCCAATACCTGGCTTCCACCAGACACAGGTGATATTATTACACCCAATACCTGGATACACCAGACACAGGTAATATTATTACACCCAATACCTGGATACACCAGACACAGGTGAGATTATTTACACCAAATACCTGGATACACCAGACACAGGTGAGATTATTTACACCCAATACCTGGATACACCATCACAGGTGAGATTATTTACACCCAATACCTGGATACACCAGACACAGGTGATATTATTACATCCAATACCTGGATTCACCAGATATCATCAAACTGGGTTCTTACTTAATACATTCCTTTCCTTAAGTATACGACAAGTCCAGTTTACTCCTTAATGTTTCTCCCTTTTCTATCTCTTTTTAAATCTATCATTTGTGGTAACTAAAACCTCTTTGGTGATCATCAGATTTATTAAACCACACAGACTTAAGATCTATTTCTTATCCATAAATTCAATATTTATCTCACTCGTTGAGAAGATTTTCATATATCAATGAAGCTCCCCATTCCTCTACAATCAGTGAAAATGTTACAACCCAGCTTACAAAACTATTTTCGTACAGTCGTAATCCAGTGATTACCACATCAGACCTGAGGAACAAGTTAGTTCTATAAAGAAAATTCCTCAAACATTTACTGACACAATACATCCTGTTGTGCTAAAGAGCACCTGCTCTGCTACGATCTTACAAATGCCTCAAAACGTTGTCCTTGTGTTTTCTAAATGTATGCATTTGACAGATTTCTTTGCCAATGTCCTAACACTATTTTTAAACATTGTTCTTGTCAATGTAGGCATATTCATGCTACACAGTTTCTGTTCAATCTTTTCTCATGCACATCAGCTTTTCTTGGGAGGTTTCCGTAATGTTTGAGCCTGAAATCAAAAGATCATTGTGAAAGATTATAAAGGAACACTACTCAACAAGCCTAAATCCAATATGATGTTAATGAATTTCTGTCACATATTTTGTTATCATACACAATGACTGAAAGGTTTTTATTATCAGTACAGTTATATTTCTACTTGGAAAATTTTAGGTTAATTTCCATTTATCTTAATATGTCAGAAAGAATCAACTAGGGTTTCTTTCGAATTTTGATCTTACAATTTAGGTCTTCAAATTTGGCTATATAACAAAAGGTTAGAATAATTGAGGCAATCCAAACTTTCACCCTTTGGTAAAATATGACTTTAGTTTGGATGCCCCACCCTAGTGTAGGATTACAAGTTGTACTGGTATGGTGTGGATCAGTTGTCAGCATGACTATCGTACCTCTGACATGCCACGCTGGCTCATCATCATGGTGACCCTGGAGTTGTAGAGGTCAAACACAAACTGGGCCATGTGGGACATATCCTCCATAACCATCACACTGCCCTCTGGTGGCTCATTGATCTAAAAATAGAAAAAATGTTTTACATTATTTCAATTTCATATTTTTTAAAAACTATACAAGACTATCGCGTCAAATTATACCAGGCTTCAATATGCTTATTTGCCTGTACAGAGCAGTCCTCTATATATCATGTTGCATTTGTCAGACAAAAACATGATATTAACAGGGGTGATATTAAGTGATGAAGAAGTTTTGGTGTTGCCTACTTATCAATTGTTGGACCTTGAAAGTGAATTTCTCACCGATGGGCATTAATGAATTTGTTCAATAAATGCACCTTGTTAGATTACACAATTTCAATGAAATCTAAACAACATTCGCAGTTCAGGTAAAAATCCAAATGAATTAACTGAGCTAACAATGAAATGGCTCATCACACTTGTCTATATTACTTGTTTCATTATTCTGAGTTAATCAATTTACCACTGACCTTACGCTGTGTGGGATACATCTCTTGGGGAGCAATTTGTAACTTCTGGGGACGCGACATCAGCTGAAAAGTCAAACATCTCTTTCAGATCATCTCAAATAATATTCTGTGGTATATAGCAATAAAACTTATTTTAGCAAAATAAATAAATCTATCATGTTTTGTGCCTAGATGTCCCTTCCTGTTCTTCTGTAAGACATCTACCTGTTTTATCATAAATCCAATCCCTGTTTTATCAATCGGTTTACCACTAAAAGTGTTTTCATGTAGAATATATTTGCCATAGAGTTGACCGTATTATAATGTAAACGTATTATAGAAAGCATACTTAACATGACTTGATAACTGACTTGTATGTAATTGTTTACCTTATTGAAAGCGGGGGTCAACTCAAAACAGTTACTGAACAGGCTGACTCGTCCAAACACGTACAGGCCTAGTCTGGCTCGGGACATGGCCACCACAAGACGTCGCACATCCCTGAAGCAAAGGATACAAAAATGTATACTTCAACATTCACATTTACTTTCCCTTAAAGGAACTGTATTCATTTGATGTTTTAATGTTTTGAAAATACAGTCAACAAATTGAAAGGAAATAACTATAAAAATAATTTTCTAGTTATACAAGAGGCCCAGAGGGCCTGTATCGCTCACCTGGATATATTGGTATCTAGGTTATCATGGTAAAATATTTTCCCCGCTCCTCAGCCCCCTGGGGGGGGGGGGGGGGGGTGTCAGTCCCACCATTAGTACAATTTTGAATCCTAAGCACCTAGGGATGCTTTCTACCAAATAAGGTTGATTTCCAATCAGTGGTTATGGAGAAGAAGTCGCTAATATCAATACAGCTAAATAACTCTTTTTGACCCGCCCCTCAGCCCCCTGGGGGGTCAGTCCCACTATTAGTACAATTTTGAATCCTGAGCACCTAGGGATGCTTCCTGCCAAATAAGGCTGATTTCCAATCAGTGGTTATGGAGAAGAAGTCGCTTAAACCATGATATAGATAAATAACCCTTTTTGGCCCCGCCATCAGCCCCCTAGGGGGTCAGTCCTACCTTTAGTACAATTTTGAATCCTGGGCACCTAGGATGCTTCCTGCCAAATAAGGTTGATTTTGAAACAGTAATTATGAAGAAGAAGTCGCTTAAACCAATATAGCTAAATAACCCTTTTTGGCCCAAACCCTCAGCCCCCTGGGGGGTCAGTCCCACCATAAGTACAATTTTGAATCCTGGTCACCTGAAGATGCTTCCTGCCAAATAAGGCTGATTTCCAATCAGTGGTTATGGAGAAGAAGTCGCTAATATCAATATAGCTAAACCAGGGCCAAATCAAAAACCATGATTGTGATCATCTCTTTATGCCCAGTAATTGTATGTATAGTTTTGGGGTGGGGATCTCAACCGTTTAAAAGTTATGACTCAGGGGTCAAATTAAAAGTGTGTGGCAGACCCCAGGGCCAAATCAAAAACCATGATTGTGATCATCTCTTAATGCCCAGTAATTGTATGTATAGTTTCGGGGTGGGGATCTCGACCATTCAAAAGTTACGACTCAGTAGTCAATTTGCAAGGGTGTGGCAGACCCTTGGATCAAATATGAAATCATGATTGTGATTGTCTCTTAATGCCGAGCAATTGTATATATAGTTTTGGGGTGGGGATCTCAACTGTTTAAAAGTTATGACTCCGAAGTCAATTTACAAGGGCGTGGCAAACCCTGGGGTCAAAACATAAACCATGATTGTGATCATCTGATAATGCCCAGCAATTGTGTATATAGTTTTGGGGTGGGGATCTCAACTGTTTAAAAGTTATGACTCAGGGGTCAAATTAAAAGGGTGTGGCAGACCCCAGGGCCAAATCAAAAACCATGATTGTGATCATCTCTTAATGCCCAGTAATTGTATATATAGTTTTGGGGTGGGGATCTCAACCGTTTAAAAGTTATGACTCAGGGGTCAAATTAAAAGGGTGTGGCAGACCCCAGGGCCAAATCAAAAACCATGATTGTGATCATCTCTTAATGCCCAGTAATTGTATGTATAGTTTCGGGGTGGGGATCTCGACCATTCAAAAGTTACGACTCAGTAGTCAATTTGCAAGGGTGTGGCAGACCCTTGGATCAAATATGAAATCATGATTGTGATTGTCTCTTAATGCCGAGCAATTGTATATATAGTTTTGGGGTGGGGATCTCAACTGTTTAAAAGTTATGACTCCGAAGTCAATTTACAAGGGCGTGGCAAACCCTGGGGTCAAAACATAAACCATGATTGTGATCATCTCTTTATGCCCAGTAATTGTATATATAGTTTTGGGGTGGGGATCTCAACTGTTTAAAAGTTATGACTCAGGGGTCAAATTAAAAGGGTGTGGCAGACCCCAGGGCCAAATCAAAAACCATGATTGTGATTATCTCTTAATTCCTAGTAATTGTATATGTAGTTTTGGGGTGGGGATCTCAACCATTTAAAAGTTATGACTCAGGAGTCAAGTTTCAAGGGCGTGGCAGACCCTGGAGTCAAATATAAAATCATAATTGTGATTGTCTCTTAATGCCCAGCAATTGTATATATAGTTTTGGGGTGGGGATCTCAGCCGTTTAAAAGTTATGAGTCAGGAGTCAAGTTGCAAGGGCGTGGCAGACCCTGGGGTCATATCTAAATCCATGATTGTGATCGAGGTTACCAAAACATTTGTATAAATTTGAATTCAAGCAACCTTTGGATTCTACCACTAGAATATAGATGTCATACATTGCTTAGTTTCAGGAAAGAGATCATTTATACCAATATTGTCTAATGTGCCCCTTTTGGCCCCACCCCTCAGGCCCCTCCGTGATCATAATCATATAATTTTGAATCCTAATCCCATAGTGATGATACCAGGCAAATATGAATAATATCCATTGCTTGATTTCAGAGAAGAAGTCATTTTTATCATTATAGCCAAATTGACTCCTTTCGGCCCCGCCCCTCAGGCCCCTGGGGGATCAGCCCCACCATTTATACAATTTTGAATCCACACCCCATGGTAATGCTACCAGGCAAATATAAGCGATATCCATACTGGGTTTCAGAGAAGAAATCGTTTATATCAATATAGCCAAATTGACCCCTTTTGACCCTGCCCCCCCAGGCCCCTTGGGGGTCAGCCCCACCATTTGTACAATTTTGAATCCCCACTCAATAGTGATGCTACCAGCCAAATATGAGCGATATATATTACTGGGTTTCAGAGAAGAAGTCGTTTATATCAATATAGCCAACTTACCCTTTTGGCCCCGCCCCCCAGGCCCCTGGGGGGTCAGCCCCACCATTTGTACAATTTTGAATCCCCAACCCATAGTAATACTACCAGCCAAATATGAGCAATATACATTGCTCGGTTTCAGAGAAGAAGTCGTTTATATCAAATAGCCAAATTGACCCCTTTTGGCCCCGCCCCCCAGGCCCCTGGGGGGTCAGCCCAACCATTTGTATAATTTTGAGTCCCCACCCCATAGGGATGCTTCTGACCAAATTTGGTCAAATTCCGATCAGTGGTTATAAAGAAGAAGTCAATTGTTGACGGATGGACGACGGACGACGGACGACGGACGGGCACGGACGGACGACGGACGACGGACGCCACGGTATCGCATAAGCTCACCTTGGTCCTTTGGACCAGGTGAGCTAACAATGCAGGACATGGCCTTTCATTCATGCAAAAAGGGCAATTTCAGTTTATTTGTTCCATTACTACACAATAGGAACTGATGTAAACATCAACTTTTTATTTTACAACAATAATGAAACTAGAAGGACAGAGAGGCTGATTCCAGTATACCCTCCCTAACTTTGTTGCGGGGGAGGGGGTATAACAAGTAACATAACTCATATTAATCACTCTTGTTCAGACTAATACAGTCTATACCTCTCAGCCTAATAAGGGTTAAGAGACTAACCTTAAGTGACCGACAGTCTTGGTTCTGACCAATGACAGGATTATGTAATCATTCTGCTGGCCTTGGTACCTGTCCACTGTGGTCACCTGTAAAGGGAGATAACCAAACCTCAGAACAAATACTATTGATATTACTGTTTAGGGCTATTCCATGATTAATTTTGTGGTGGAGGTGGGAGGCATTTGTATAAATTTACTATGGGTGGTAGGGTTAAAACCAGATCAGACTATCATTCCTTATATTAAGTTATTTTTGATATTTGATGGGTGGTAGTGTCTTTAAACAAATGCCTCCCACCCCTCACTTTATAGCAGTCAATTGATATTCAAAAACAAAGACCTGTATTTTGTAACTCATTTAAAGCTTTATTTATTAGATCAAAAACCTTATTTTATTTACCTGTCATACCACCATAAACTAGCTATAAATAGCCCAACATGAACATGAAAATTCCCAGGCATTAAATATTTACACTTGTCTAAAAATATCTTCAAATACTTATTTACTGGAAAGTTATGAAATACTTAATAAATGATTTAAGGACAAAGACTATCTACCTTGTGTGGTTGCCCTATGAATGGATTCTTGCCACATCGCTGGTAGATGACGTCACGTATCAGATGTTTTTGTCCGTTGTATGTTGTCAGAATGGCAATCTTCTCAGCGGGATAGCCTTGCATCCTCATATACATAAACAGGGCCACCACATACTCCGCCTCAGCAAGGTTCTGTAAATCATTAGAATAATGGTATTATAAATAGTGTTTTTGGAGGTGGGGTGGTGCACTGGTTGAATACTTTTTCTTTTGATTTTCTCCAGGTCATCTGGTTTTCACCAAAGAGTGAAGAAGCTGGAATTCTTGATTTTTTTTTACTGTAAGTTGTAAAATACATAAAATTATATCACTGAAAGGATATGATATTAAACAAGAAATGTCTGTGAGACATAAATGCCCCCTTCCCCAAATGAAATTAGTTCTTTATACTTATTATGTATACAAAGTTTGATGACAATTGTATCAGTAGTTATTTAAATAAGCTGGTTACATTACCAAGGGACGCAACACAACAGACATTGGTAACACTATATGCCCCCCACCCCCCATTTCATGGCGGGGATATAAAAATAGTTGTAAAATGTTGTGAAGATAATCAGAGGATATGATTTTGTCATATCCGATGATTCATTGAAAAGATTTTAACCAAGCAGAAACATCACCCTACCTGAAAGAAGTAAGGATTGGGCTGTGTCTCGCCTACACCGTTGAAGTCCTGGACATCAATCAGCTGGAAATCGTGTACAAATCCAGCGTTGGCGAGGCGGTATTCTGGGTTCACCATAACATGGGGTAGATTTCCTAGTTTACGATATCTCCAGTTATACAGACTGGAAATACTGTAAGTAAACAAACCATTCAGAAATCAAACTACAAAATGCATGAAAATCACAACACTCCTCAGTTTTTGGTCACTGGGGGTAATGTGTGATTTGGAATATATAGAATCAAGATTTACTAAAATTATTTTAACATTATTTAAATTAAGAAGAGAAACAATTTATCAAGGTTCATATATTACAACAGCATGTTTTGTATAATGTGGTATGTTTTTTACTATTATACGTATTTCATATGAAAATGGCATCTGGGATAGACTTTTACAAGCAGGTACACAAAAGATAAATGTACTTTAAAATCTTTATTTTGAAATTTGACAGTTATTCAACAATTTTCAAATGGTACATATTTGTTTCACTTATAAGATATTGATCTAAAAACAAGCCAATATAGACTTAACAATCATCTCACTGACCTTGACCGAGCCCTGCCCTGGGCATCAAGGTCAACTGTGGGCACCCCAAGCCTGACAAGGCGAGTAAACAGCGACTGCTCCATGTTGGAGAACTTCTGGAAGGCCATGTTCTTGATGACAGGTGGCAGCTGATGGTGGTCTCCAATCATGATCCAGCGCTTCAGCCGGTTAATATTGTCCTCAGGGTTCTGTAGGGCCATGAGATATCTAAGTAAGTCATGGTAGTGAATACCGCAGCTTCACTAAATCACACTAACTTAATGAAGAAATTGCTATATAACCCTGTACCATGTTTGATACAAATTAATTAACAAATCTATCTTATTGTGAATATTAATTGTTGCAACAAGGATTAATCAATTTTTGTGGAATCATTAATCACATAGCTTGATGTATCACTTTTAATGTATGACTTTCCATATATGTCATTTATATTGCATTTGTATTTATAAATATCAATTATGAAAATATGACTGTTGCAGAGTAGCTCACAAGCTTGAAGAGGATGGTAATAATTTGTTCGTGTGCTAGTAATTATTCATGATCATGGTCGAGTATAGCTCACCTGTAGAAGAAGGGGGATAAATGTCTCTATCTCCAGAATCTGAGCGGACTCCTCCATCAAAATGTTGTCAAACTGAAACACAAAATCATTGTTCAGTATTAAGACAGGTTTTTTCAGAGTTGTTTTTACCTGAAAATCAATATTTCATAAAGGCTAAAATTTAAGAACGGTAAGATTATTGAAATTTTGCCAATCAATCAGAAAATTTCAATATCAAAATTGTCCAGTTTTTAGAGAAATGTGAATGGTGTACAAATGGATGGTATGATGGTCCAGATATTTCCCCAGTGACCAAAGTAATATCCATACCTGATGAGGCTCAATATACAACTTTTTTAAGCTGCAAAAGCAAGACATCTACAAATGCAATGGACACTAAGTTTTATCATACATGGATTTTTCTTTATCAGTATATTCACCTTGAAGCCTGCTGCCACCAGGTCACGTCGCTTGAGAGCAGCATGTGTACAGGTCATGGCAATGATTTTTGCTTCTTTGATTAACAGATAATTTGCTCTGTCCGCTCCACTCCGCAGTAACTCAAACGCTCTGAACTCCTGTAAACAACGGAGAGTAAAAAGTGGGTACTTGTATAACAGCCACATTGACGCGACAGTAATAACATTGAAATATGAACTTGCTCAAAAAGTCTTTGTGTTCTGAATATGAATAAGAAAAATATCTGATACTATACATAGCTGTAAACCTTCCCTTAAGCTTTATTAGAAGGCAGACTCCCTCATTTTACACAAAATGTTAACAATTGCCCTCAACCTCCTTCAATCAAGTCCAAAGTCACAAAATCTCAAAATCTACATCCTATGTTTAAATGATCTAGTAACTGCAGGTTGAGTGTAAGGATCTTAACTGTCTGACTTCTAAAAGGGAAAGTTAATTTGAGCAGAACAGTTTCAGTCACACACTTCATGCACTTTTTCCCTCATTTGAAAAGTGGAATGAGGGAGACCTCCCATACTGGAGATGACAATGCTTAACCTACCTCAAGTTGTGTGAAGATTTTCTTGATATGTCTGAAGCAGCCCTCTGCTATATCTAGATCTTGTTCATAGAAGCGGCCCTTGAACAGTGGCTGTGGGGCATTGCTAAAGAATGCTGTAAAGGGGAATAACTCCTTGATGCTTTCTGGTTTCTTATCCTGTGGAAATAAAAGTAAAATGATATTTTCCAGTCAACTGGAACAGTTTACCCACTCACATAGCCGCTAGCGACACTCTCTCCTGCTTTAAAACCAACTTAGCCAAACACGTCCACCAGCCTCCATAATTTTTCTGTAATTGACTGTCTTTTTAATTGTACATGTAAAATTTTTATACATTAGAAAATGAACAAAAAAAAATGATAATAATTATGTTTTTTTTGCACATGCGCTCAGGAGTGATGTTGTACACTCTTGTCTAAGAGTTTATTCCCTTAACGGAAGAAGAAGAAGAAGAAGAAGAAGAAGAAGAAGAAGAAGAAATATTTGACAAATATGTAGAGAAACATGACAATAACAGAAGTGTTTTATGACATTTCACCTGTCAAAACATTAGCTTTACTTTAGTTAAATTTGTTTCCATAGAATTGTTCAATAAATGCATCATTGTGTATTAAGATGTATTTAGCTATCCTACACCAAATGTACTCCAAAACCTGTTTTGTTGCCTTAAAGTTACCTTTATCCCATAATTACTATCTTAAGATCTTTTGTTATTTAGAATCTGTAAATCAAATTACTTTTCAAACCATGCAATGAATCAAAGGTAACTTTATTTTGGCAAAAGAAAAATATTTTTTGTTTTCAGAAGTATAAAGTGAATGTTGTTCTAATTTTGTTTGATATCTTATTGCAAGTATGCAAAAAACAAATCCTCCTGTTCTTACCTTAACTTGTCGGAGTTTACTTAGGAATTCTTCCCACCTTGCTAAAACCTGCAACATATAACATTTAAAACATTTAAGCGTCAGGAAATCAAACTCTGCAAGACCACTTTGTCTAATTAGTGTGCTACATGAGTCACTACTTGTGTAGAGATGTATACATACCTGGTACAGGAAGAAGTAGGAGGCAGTCTCACAGGTGTAGGACAGGTCACCAGGTAGGCCCAGACTGGCCTGGAGACGTCCCACCTCTTCTAGCAGCTCGAGGCGCTGTGCCAACACATAGTTCACTCGTCCGTACCTTAATTAACAATGTCATATAACATAAGCATGTTCCAGAACACTTGTATCAGTTTTAATTAAATCTTCTAAATATATGTAATTATTTTGTTATTTTGAGCAAAAAAGAAAACATGCGGTATTTCCCTGATCAATCTACATGTTTATTACACTACTAGGCTGAAAGATGTAAAACTTGGTACTTTCAGGCCACCTTAAGTTTTTTAATCTTCCAACAAATAGAATATCAAAAGCAAGTCTATAAATGTGTTAAATACCATTTTAATAGAGTTAAATTTTTCTACATGCAATTCTCCCTCGACATTTCATAAAAAAGTTTATTTTTTTAGAGACTTGCATAATTGTTAGGCCTACAGATATATTAAGTTCAATTCTCCACAAAAGCATACCATACTGTAAAAGCCAATATTTTCAAGCATGGAATTTTTCACTTTCCTAGTCAACCTCCAAACTGTTCATGATGTGGAAATTTTTATGCTACAGTCATGCTGTTTTGCATTCAGTACCTATAATACTGTATACATTGTAGAGTTTGAGTATTGTTGAATATGTTCGCATGTGGATATATTTGCGGAGATGTACAGCCAGCGAAATAAGCGAAAATTCCACTTTTATAGTAAGTGGAAGGTTTATTTGCAAAATTTTGATGTATCACTGAAGCTTCACTTTTGCATCAAGCATATCAATCACTCAAAACACACTATTCCCGGTAATCTACACTACGACTGGACCTACATACCGACTGAAATCTTTCTCAGTTTCCAGGGCCTCCTCTCCGTGACCGAGACGTAACAGATGACGCTCATCTATGTCCAGGGCCATGATCTTCTCAAACAGCTGGTTCAGGGCCTAGAGGTCAATAGCGGTCAAATTATTACACATCAAGATCAGAAATAAAACTAGAAATGTCTGTGAGACATAAATGCCCCCGTCCCCATATGAAATTAGTTCTGCATGCTTATTATGTATGTGAAGTTTGATGACAATCGGATCAGTAGTAATTTAAATAAGCTGGATACATTACCACGGGATGGGACAGACATTGGTAACACGATATACCCCCCCTTTCATGGCGGGGGCATAAAAAGTATCTACCAGTAAGTAGTATAGAACAATATCTGCATGAGGATGGTATCGGTCTAGGTTTATAGTATTAAATGTATATAAAATATAAGGTGCCATAATAGTTAAAGGAATTTTAATTTGGATTTCACAATTACTCCATATATTTGAGACTTCACTTTACGACCTTAACAGTGACATAATTCAGTTTTCCAGGACATTAAACATCCTGAATCTCACATATCTTGGAGTCTCTAAATATCTGAGCACACTGTACCTGGTTGGAGTGAGTGACGATGATGGTACGCTGGTCTGGGAAGTTGTGGTAGAGACAGGAGATGATCTGTACAGCCACATCTGTTTTACCTGTACCCGGGGGCCCTACCACCATTGTCAGGCCTGGCTGCATCCCTGCCCTTACAGCCTCTATCTGGGTTGGTGTGAACAATATCGAGTTCCTACAAACATACAAGAATATGTTGTTCCCAGTGGTTTTACATACTTAGTTATGTTTTTAGCATCTTTTGTGGAAAACGAAAAAGTTCATCCATTGACCCTATTTTTGCATTTCATAATGCAGATAAGTTCTAAATGAATTTTCACTTCCTTTTCAACCCTAAGCCCAAATAGGTTTCAACATCTTCAAACTCAAAATTATTTTTCTTAACACCTAATCAATCCAAAATATGTCATGAGTAATGCTTTACAATTAAAAAAAGTCTTTGTCTTCAGTTTCTCCTTAAACATAAAATGTAGATCCAAAAATAAATATTTTTTATTTAATAATATATGTTGCTTAAGGTCAAATGAAAATGTGACAAAAAGGAGTGTAAAAGACAAGAGATCCCAGAGGGATCTTGGCGGCCACCATCAAATGATCTAAGTTTGTTTTTTGAAAGATGGTTCTTTTCTCTTCTTTCGATTGTCTCTTAGGTGTTGATTAAGTGTGAGCAGAGACTCTGGTGGGACACAGATGCATTTTTTTGGTTTTTTTTGTGAATTACATTGTCGTTTCCTTATTCTTAGCATAGCTAGGCACCAGGAGGAACCTACATATGAAATTTGTGAAAGTTCCCTTCAGTATATTCTCAGAAATAGGGATAACAAACTTCAATTGTCAAAATCCAAGATGGCTGCCTGTCGGCCATGTTGTTTTCGGATTAGTCCAAAAATGCAATATGCATAACTAGGCACCAAGAGGAACCTACACATGAAATTTGAGAAAGATCCATTCAGTACATTCTCAGAAATAGGGATAACAAAGTTCAAATGTCAAAATCCAAGATGGCTGCCTGTCGGCCATCTTGAATTCAGATCGGTCCCAAAATGGAATATACACAACTACGGACCAAGGTGAACCAACACATGAAATGTGAGAAAGATACCTTCAGTACTTTCTTAGAAATAGCAATAACAAACTTCAATTGTCAAAATCCAAGATGGCTGCCTGTCGGCCATGTTGTTTTTGGATTGGTCCCAAAATGCAATATGCATAACTACACACCAAGGGGAACCTACACATGAAATTTGAGAAAGATCCATTCAGTACATTCTCAGAAATAGCGATAACAAAGTTCAACTGTCAAAATCCAAGATGGCTGCCTGTCGGCCATGTTGTTTTCGGATTGGTCCAAAAATGCAATATGCATAACTAGGCACCAAGGGGAACCTACACATGAAATTTGAGAAAGATCCATTCAGTACATTCTCAGAAATAGGGATAACAAAGTTCAAATGTCAAAATCTAAGGTGGCTGCCTGTCGGCCATCTTGAATTCAGATCGGTCCCAAAATGGAATATACACAACTAGGGACCAAGGTGAACCAACACATGAAATTTGAGAAAGATACCTTCAGTACTTTCTTAGAAATAGCGATAACAAACTTCAATTGTCACAAGAGATCCCAGAGGGATCTTGGCGCCCACCAACAAATGATCTAAGTTTGTTTTTTGAAAGATGGTTCTTTTCTCTTCTTTCGATTGTCTCTTAGGTGTTGATTAAGTGTGAGCAGAGACTCTGGTGGGACACAGATGCATTTTTTTGTTTTTTTTTGTGAATTACATTGTCGTTTCCTTATTCTTAGCATATCTAGGCACCAGGAGGAACCTACATATGAAATTTGTGAAAGTTCCCTTCAGTATATTCTCAGAAATAGGGATAACAAACTTCAATTGTCAAAATCCAAGATGGCTGCCTGTCGGCCATGTTGTTTTCCGATCTGTCCAAAAATGGAATATGCACAACTAGGGACCAAGGTGAACCAACAAATGAAATTTGAGAAAGATACCTTCAGTACTTTCTTAGAAATAGCGATAACAAACTTCAATTGTCAAAATCCAAGATGGCTGCCTGTCGGCCATATTGTTTTCTGATCTGTCCCAAAATGGAATATACACAACTAGGGACCAAGGTGAACCAACACATGAAATTTGAGAAAGATACCTTCAGTAATTTCTGAGAAATAGCCATAACGAACTTCAATTGTCAAAATCCAAGATGGCTGCCTGTCGGCCATGTTGTTTTTGGATTGGTCCCAAAATGAAATATGCATAACTACACACCAAGGGGAACCTACACATGAAATTTGAGAAAGATCCATTCAGTACATTCTCAGAAATAGCGATAACAAAGTTCAACTGTCAAAATCCAAGATGGCTGCCTGTCGGCCATGTTGTTTTCGGATTGGTCCAAAAATGCAATATGCATAACTAGGCACCAAGGGGAACCTACACATGAAATTTGAGAAAGATCCATTCAGTACATTCTTAGAAATAGCGATAACAAACTTCAATTGTCAAAATCCAAGATGGCTGCCTGTCGGCCATGTTGTTTTTGGATTGGTCCCAAAATGAAATATGCATAACTACACACCAAGGGGAACCTACACATGAAATTTGAGAAAGATCCATTCAGTACATTCTCAGAAATAGCGATAACAAAGTTCAACTGTCAAAATCCAAGATGGCTGCCTGTCGGCCATGTTGTTTTCGGATTGGTCCCAAAATGCAATATGCATAACTAAGCACCAAGGGGAACCTACACATGAAATTTGAGAAAGATCCATTCAGTACATTCTCAGAAATAGGGATAACAAATTTCAAATGTCAAAATCCAAGATGGCTGCCTGTCGGCCATCTTGAATTCAGATCGGTCCCAAAATGGAATATGCACAACTAGGGACCAAGGTGAACCAACACATGAAATTTGAGAAAGATCCATTCAGTACATTCTCAGAAATAGGGATAACAAAGTTCAAATGTCAAAATCCAAGATGGCTGCCTGTCGGCCATCTTGAATTCAGATCGGTCCCAAAATGGAATATGCACAACTAGGGACCAAGGTGAACCAACACATGAAATTTGAGAAAGATTCCTTTGGTACTTTATGAGAAATAGCGATAACAAGAATTGTTTACGGACGGACTAACGGACTAACGGACTAACGGACGGACGGACGGACGACGGACCACGGACGCAGGGCGATTTGAATAGCCCACCATCTGATGATGGTGGGCTAAAAATGTAAGCTTCTGAATCTTAAGATATAGGTGTTACATTTCGTATTTCTACTGTAGACATGGTAAATAGCAGTGGTACATTTAAAATGAGATTATCACATCTGATAATCAGATGATATCACACTACCGTATTTTACCGGGAATAAGCCCCCTCTCACGAATAAGCCCCCTCCCCACTTTGGCAAAGGTTCTTGGAACAGGGTGGGAGCCTGGGAATAAGCCCCCACCCTAAATTTTGTCTTTCTCTCAATAAAAAGCATGTTAATTTCTTTTTAATTTTGTGTCTGAACATCAAATATATCTAACTGTGGGCAAAAAAAAATATCTATAAAGCTAAGCTTGAAATAAAACATTGTTCAGCTGGTGTTAAGAACACCATACTTTCATGTTTGAACTGGTGGTGCATTTTGCAAACTTTGAACAAAAACGAAATATTATTCTTGTACTTGATCCATTATATGTAAGTCTGTATTGAAAAAGAAAATAAAGAAAATATTTTTTATAGTGATAAAGCAAAAGTAAATTCATTTTGAAGTAGTTTGTTGCCAAGTAGTTTGTTTCAAATCTAACCTTTCTGTCAATATCAGTTCGTTAAATTTGTCATTCTGAAATTTGTATCAACCGTTCTCTGAGAAAACAAGATGGCTGCCTTCAGATGGCCTTAGCGTTTTTTGGAAGACTTTTATCCATAAATACATGTCTCTTGCTCTTAATGCTTCCAGACTCATTGCAGATAAGTTGGTTTGTTGTTTTTGTATGATTCATGCATTGGTTTTTTGTTAATTTTACATTGTTTACTCAAATTTCTTCAGCTTTTTACTGCTTGTAGCAGGCCTATCTTAAATCTCGTAATGGCGGTAGCCAAAAGACAAGCAGTCTTATTGTCATGTTATTAATTCCTTTTACACATCTGAATGTTATTACTGTATCTAAATGAATACTTATTAACTTATAAATGAAAATTCATTCAAGATGATGCTTGATAAATTGAATTATCTAGACCAATTGCTAATAACAAATCTGTTAACAGCACCATCAATGGCATCAATTTGTAGTGACTGTTTTTAAACATTCTGAATGTAAATTGTTATTTTAACAAAACAAACAACTAGAATTACATTACTGGTATAGTGGGGACTGAGTTCCTAGTTCAAACAGTAGAATATATCCAAGATGGCGGACTTTTGTGAACAGGGGTGTATTCGGGAATAAGACCCCTCCCTACTTTTGATCAATTATTTTTCTCAGGGGGTGGGGGCTTATTCCCGGTCAAATACGGTATTACCGGAAAACAGACATAGAACCTCTGATGATTTACTTTCACCTGTGAGAAGATTGCTTGACGTATGACTTAAAAAGTCATCTCAAATCTGACCTCAACCTTTCTTCCTAGCCTAGTGCTAATATGGACAACGCTGACACTGGGGTAAAGCATAAGTCATGCTCCCCCCACCCCCAACTTTGCTGTCGTACACTTTATACTTTTGGTACTGCCTTCTTATGTTACAACTCAAGTAAAATGTTCATGTAGCAAACATCTACACTCGGTCTGTTATATTGTACTAATCTACCACATTCCATCTAATATTAAGGTACAATGTGATATTACTTTTTGGGTTGATTGTAGGGGTATGGCCCTCGGTTTGGGATGGTGTGTGGTTCCACTATAATTCGCTTCTTTACTTTGGTATCTTCTGCGTCAGCTTTCCTCTTCCCCGTCTCTTCTTCCTCGGGGAACTTTAACCTATTATATAAAGGGTGATATTTGTTTATCATTAGTAGCTTGTATCCGTGTACAAGTCTATGGTACAAGACACAACTGTTCACTTCCCCGTGTACAAGTCTGCGGGACAAGACACAACTATTCACTTTCACGTGTACAAGTCTGTGGGACAAGACAACTGTTCACTTCCCCGTGTACAAGTCTGCGGGACAAGACACAAATGTTCACTTCCCAACAGGTTTAAATCCCTGGCCTTGAGCTATCAGACCAGGGTTTTCTCCTGCACTAAGGAACTTGTATAATAAATTAAACCTGCAGACAAAAATATTCTTATGCGTTCAAGATCAACTATTTCTTACTGATTTCGATTCCTATGGTAATGAGAGGGAACAATATCTACAATATGATTATAGATATTTTATTTCATTAAATAATTTCCTTTGAACTTTTGTAACATAGTTCATTAATATTCATTTTGATAAAGTTGAAGAAAAAACGTATCCAAAATCTGGGCAAAATCTATAACTGCCACAACAAATCTTTAGATGGTAACAATATTATACCATTATAAGTTATAACTATGTAATAGTAATACCTGAATGGTGGTACATGTTTGTCGACATCGTCTGTACAGACCTCGACACTGTGGTCAGGGAAACCTGCCCTTAGGTGGTCCATATTGAGGAAGGTGTCATTCCAGTCGAGGGAGTTGATCTTATTTGGCATCCTTAAAAAAAAAACCAACATTACATGTATTTGTCTGAAAAACCTAAGCACAACCAGTAAACAAAGAACACAATTTTTGTAACAATGAATGCATAAATAGCTACAAAACAATTTCATTATTATTCAATGGAGTAAAATTAATCTACAATCTTTTCCAACATTGTCTGGGCACCCTAGTAGGAAGTAAGGTAGCGGCTACATACTGTGAATAGTGTGCTGCGTTTGGTTCACCATAACCCAGAATAAGGTCGTGAAGCCAGTCAGGGACGACACAGGAAGTGTTCATCAGGTCACGCATCGTCTCTAAGACAGCTTTAAAGTTGTTCTCCTTAGGTTTCCTCCTCATGATCACATTAAAGGTCTCGTATACATCCTGTTAAAGTTATATAAAGTAAGTGTTTCATTGTAAACAAGTTAATTCTTAAAATTAATATCCCCTGCTTTTCCCCCTTTCTAAAGGGGGTAATCATACTGTAGGTAAAAATCTTTTTGTAATTTTAATACTGTTGACACAAGATGTATTACTTGAAAATTGAACAAAAACTAAAACTTTATAGGGCTTGTACACAGAAAATGGATAATATTTTTTGTCGTGATTGCAAGGAAATGTTAATCAAGGGGCCATAACTTTGATAAATAAAGTCCGCAAAAAGTGGTGATCGACTTGACTGAGCCCTTGAAGTAATTAACCTTGTTACCACGTTTCAAGAAAATCAGATAATATCTGTTGCCGTTAATGCACAGAGACGAAGGGTGACAGATGAACGGACAAACCGAAATTAATATCCCCCGTTTCGGTGAAAGCGGAGGATAATAATCGTACATAGAAATGATTGATTGATAACTTCATTTTCTCTCATATAAACTGCAACAGGAAAGAACTACACTGGCTGGACTGTGATTAGAACATTAGAATTTCAAACACCATTAGAAACCAACAAAGCTACCTGGTTATATTAGAAGAGCCCTAGTTCTGCTGCGTTTCTACTTAAACAAAGTTTTCAACCCTAAAGACACACCAGACCATATACCACCTACCAAGAATGTAACTATTTCAGTGCCAAATGTTACAGGAAAAGGAAGAAAGATCAGTATTTGAATCAGGGACTACCAAGCCCTAGACAGACACCTTCACCCAATTGTCAAAGCTACCACGTCACCATCATTGACAAAGCAACGTTCCACTACTGTCAGAGCTACCTTGTCACCATCACTGACAAAGCCTAGTTCCACTACTGTCAGAGCTACCTTGTCACCATCACTGACAAAGCCTAGTTCCACTACTGTCAGAGCTACCTTGTCACCATCACTGACAAAGCCTAGTTCCACTACTGTCAGAGCTACCTTGTCACCATCATTGACAAAGCCTAGTTCCACTACTGTCAGAGCTAGCTTGTCACCATCATTGACAAAGCAACGTTCCACTACTGTCAGAGCTACCTTGTCACCATCATTGACAAAGCAACGCTCCACTACTGTCAGAGCTAGCTTGTCACCATCATTGACAAAGCAACGCTCCACTACTGTCAGAGCTAGCTTGTCACCATCATTGACAAAGCAACGCTCCACTACTGTCAGAGCTACCTTGTCACCATCATTGACAAAGCAACGCTCCACTACTGTCAGAGCTAGCTTGTCACCATCACTGACAAAGCAACGTTCCACTACTGTCAGAGCTAGCATGTCACCATCATTGACAAAACCTAGTTCCACTACTGTCAGAGCTAGCTTGTCACCATCATTGACAAAGCCTAGTTCCACTACTGTCAGAGCTACCTTGTCACCATCATTGACAAAGCAACGTTCCACTACTGTCAGAGCTAGCTTGTCACCATCATTGACAAAGCAACGTTCCACTACTGTCAGAGCTACCTTGTCACCATCATTGACAAAGCAACGTTCCACTACTGTCAGAGCTAGCTTGTCACCATCATTGACAAAGCAACGTTCCACTACTGTCAGAGCTAGCTTGTCACCATCATTGACAAAGCAACGTTCCACTACTGTCAGAGCTACCTTGTCACCATCATTGACAAAGCAACGTTCCACTACTGTCAGAGCTACCTTGTCACCATCATTGACAAAGCAACGTTCCACTACTGTCAGAGCTAGCTTGTCACCATCATTGACAAAGCAACGTTCCACTACTGTCAGAGCTACCTTGTCACCATCATTGACAAAGCAACGTTCCACTACTGTCAGAGCTACCACGTCACCATCATTGACAAAGCCTAGTTCCACTACTGTCAGAGCTAGCTTGTCACCATCATTAACAAAGCAACGTTCCACTACTGTCAGAGCTACCTTGTCACCATCATTGACAAAGCAACGTTCCACTACTGTCAGAGCTACCACGTCACCATCATTGACAAAGCCTAGTTCCACTACTGTCAGAGCTACCTTGTCACCATCATTGACAAAGCAACGTTCCACTACTGTCAGAGCTACCACGTCACCATCATTGACAAAGCAACGTTCCACTACTGTCAGAGCTACCTTGTCACCATCATTGACAAAGCCTAGTTCCACTACTGTCAGAGCTACCACGTCACCATCATTGACAAAGCAACGTTCCACTACTGTCAGAGCTAGCTTGTCACCATCATTGACAAAGCAACGTTCCACTACTGTCAGAGCTACCTTGTCACCATCATTGACAAAGCAACGTTCCACTACTGTCAGAGCTAGCTTGTCACCATCATTGACAAAGCCTAGTTCCACTACTGTCAGAGCTACCTTGTCACCATCATTGACAAAGCCTAGTTCCACTACTGTCAGAGCTACCACGTCACCATCATTGACAAAGCAACGTTCCACTACTGTCAGAGCTACCTTGTCACCATCATTGACAAACAACGTTCCACTACTGTCAGAGCTAGCTTGTCACCATCATTGACAAAGCAACGTTCCACTACTGTCAGAGCTACCACGTCACCATCATTGACAAAGCAACGTTCCACTACTGTCAGAGCTAGCTTGTCACCATCATTGACAAAGCAACGTTCCACTACTGTCAGAGCTAGCTTGTCACCATCATTGACAAAGCAACGTTCCACTACTGTCAGAGCTACCACGTCACCATCATTGACAAAGCAACGTTCCACTACTGTCAGAGCTAGCTTGTCACCATCATTGACAAAGCAACGTTCCACTACTGTCAGAGCTAGCTTGTCACCATCATTGACAAAGCAACGTTCCACTACTGTCAGAGCTAGCTTGTCACCATCATTGACAAAGCCTAGTTCCATTACTGTCAGAGCTAGCTTGTCACCATCATTGACAAAGCCTAGTTCCATTACTGTCAGAGCTAGCATGTCACCATCATTGACAAAACCTAGTTCCACTACTGTCAGAGCTACCTTGTCACCATCATTGACAAAGCCTAGTTCCATTACTGAAGTAACTTCTACTGCATGAGATATGTTTTCATTTTAATTAACAACCAATTTCTATGATATCTTGTAAATCTTTAAAAAAAAAAAAATTCTATCTAGGAACTTTTAAGCAAGGAATGCATATTGTTACTGTAAATTTCATACAATGAAATCTGTATGCATAATTTTGAAGTTCTACCTCGTCTCCATCCACAGCACGCGCCATGTCCTGTTGGTACTGGTTAGGGTCAAGGAACACCCGAAATGTCCTACTGTCCCCAGGCAGATCTGGGCGTGGCTCCGGTCCTGAAATTCAAACAACATACATGTAACTTTAAAATCTCAGTATTTAAGTGATGTTGACAGGTAGGTTTATTTATCCTATGTATGTCATATTTCTTCTTCATTACCATTTCAATGTTCCTAGGCCTTACCTTCTTCTATGACTTTGCCCTCCGCATCCAGCATGCCCTCCACTTCACAGCCACGGACATACACAAGTCCGACTTGTGGAATGAATGGCATCTCATGGTTGTACTTTTGCTGGACGGCTAGAGTGGGACGCAGTGTGATTAAGAATGCCACATCATGTTTCCTTAAACCTGCACAAAAACACAACAACCGTAAAATTTCTAAAACCAAATGGAACGGAGCCGCTGATTTAACCTCAAAAGTCATGATTTATTAAAGGCCCAATATACGTAACTTTCTGCAAAACTTGAAGCGAAAATCAAGCCTAATAACTTATTCTATTTATAGATTTAGTTAAGATTAACTGATATCAACAATATTCAAGATGAATTCTTTCTCGGTTACCGGTACAGCATTTGAAACACAGTATTTGTAAACATGCGTCCATTTCGAACTGTCTTCTACCTTCGCTTTCTTGTTGAAGTGCGCCCCACCTGAATTATTTTCAATTCTTTGGATTTTTTTTAAAGAGTTTCTGGTTAGTTACCTTTCAGGTTTACTTCGTTTTTTTGCATGGTTATCAGCTGGATTTGTTTTCATAATTTTTCTGAATGCTGAAAAACTTCCTGAAGTTACGTATATTGGGCCTTTAAGTGGAATTTTATGACATCTGGTTTAAGCAAGTCGTCAGAAACCTGCAGGCCAGACCTTTGTTGACAAAGGAACAAACATACTGAGAAACAAGTGGATGCCAAATTCCAATCTGAAGGAATGCAGGCATATAGAAAATTTTAAACAAAAATAGATACAATACTAATTTATATAATTAAGATCTAAATCTTTAAAAAAAAAAATCTTAACAAAAGTCAGAGATTTTACAGCTACCTTCCCATTCATTCTTGACATGTTCCCGCACACTGAGATTGACCGTGATGTCAGCACGCACCTGGGCAGGGTGGTTCTCACCAATCAGAGGCTTGGCCACCTAGAAGTCAAACAAGGTCATTTGTCAGACTGAGTATGTAATGATTTTACATTTAAGTTTAGTATTTTCAGATTAATTTATCCTGTCATGAAATTAGTGTCAGATCTATTACACTGAACCTAAATGTGGTTAATCTCAATAAAGTCAATAACTTCCTAGATTTTGTAACTGTGTGAAAAAATTCCATTACAGTCGAACCTCATTTAATATGTGGTAATTGTACTCTGGCTTATCAAAGTATCATTTTCAGTAAGTTCAAATGTTTAGAGTAGTAATGTTTGATACTTCCAATTGAATAGAGACTGAGTTATATGTATACGAATTCAAGTTTGTGTGGCTTGACAGTGTATGCATATTATCATCATCTTTCAAACACATAATCAGATTAATGATGACAATATTCTGGCTTCAGCAGACCTACCTCCACCACATTGAAGCCTGCGATTGGCTGAGCCATTCGGGCCCATCCTCCGAATAGACAACTCCCATCCTCTGCCTTCCTGTGAAACACCAAGTAAAAACATTTATTGTACATTAAGTCAATCAAATTACAACTATACAGAAAACATGGAGAAGTAGAAGGACAGGTTGTTAATTGCATTCAGTGTAATTATGCAAGGACATTCTACAGTACATTTTTGGTAAGATACGCTTTAATACTAAAATCTTAACTCGACAAGAGAATTCTTTTCTACAAGCACTAGATTTGATTGAGAAAGGAAACTTGCTTGTCCTTAATAGTAGCTCATCCTTGTATAATGATGAATTCATTACAACAAAATTGATGTATTTTTATGTCAGAAGCAATCTCCTTTTACCATGGTTTTAAGTGAGACACAGCATCTTCAATGTCTTGCCGTATTTCATCTGGAATTAGAGAAATACATATATATTTCAACATTATATTTCATCAGTTATAACAGAAAGAGAATTATAAATCTGGTCTGGAGATATAAAACCATCAATAAATCAATCACGGACAGTTACCATATACAATTTCATTTTATTTTAAAACGCTTGCATTTCCATGGTTTTGGTATATTTAAAACTGTAACTTAGATCATTTTACTTACAAGTAGATTCCAGTCGGAACAGATGAAAATTCTTCAGCAAATAATCATGCAATGTAAGGAATTGTAGATTCAGCTTTGGCAGAGCTAAACAACCTGGAAAGAATCATATTACATCACAGAATACATTTGTTCAGTCACAATCAACAGTCATAAAATGCACCTGTCTGGTTTTTTTTTATTTAATAGCAATAAAACATTATGCATCAAGCCATTAACTAACTATAACTGGCAATAAAACACATCACGATGTATGTACAGGAAGTAGAGACGAGAAAAAATATGTATATTTCAGTAGAACCAAAGAACAATATTTATCCGCAATCCTAATCTTGATCCACAGGTTAGCGGTAGTTTATATCGGACACAAGTACTTACTGTCCCCGGAGTAGAAGTCAGTCGGTACAATGTTCTCGTCCCAGATGATGTCCTCGGTCGGATACAGTGGCATTTCATTGATTTGTTCTAATTGGGATCTCCTCTTTTCATGGCGGGAGACCTGGTGGGTATAGAATAAGGTCAAAGTTAACATACTGGGTGTTCAATAACAATATGTACTTTAAAAATATAGAATATAAACTGAAACCTCGTTAAATATACCATTTCAAATCATTAACAGTGTGTTTTTGTTTATATTCCTTTGGGAAGATTTAAAGATTACATACTTTATGAGCAGTTTCTCAAATTTATAATAATTATGATTTTGCATTTACAATTTGTTTTTCAACAACAAATAATATTTTATTTCTTCTTTTTACAAAAGCAAAATAAAATAGGTTAGATTCATACATTTATTGAATAATTGACTGCCAGAAAAATAAGTTTGGTTGAAATACGATTTTAATATTTAAAATCAACATAGATTTTATAAAATGTTTTCACTTCCTTTAAATGTTTAAGATTAGATTAAATGATAAGGTTTAATAGCTTAACAATAGTTTCGAACACCCGGGCCTGATACTGATTTGATAGTTCAGTTGTACATACCAACAGCTCCATCATGTAGTCCTCTTTCTGTGCTGTTTCCTCTTCCTCTTTGATCATTGGTAACTGGTGAATATATGCCAGGACTCGGTGTAGATCAGACTTGCTGTGAAATTTAGGAAAATGTTCAGATTACATTTTCAGTTAACACAATGAAACAGCAATTTGTATAAATTACTTTTCTGTACAATGTCTCCAATTGGTAAAGCTCAAAATGACAAATTTTAATTTCCAACAGTGATAATGCTTTTATTTTCCTTTATACATAAAAAAAATACAGCGAGATGGAGATTAAAACAAAAGCTTGGAGTTTATATGTAAGTAATTCCTCTGATCAACAATGCCAACATTACATACTGCAACAGTACAATCTTACAGCCAAACTGGTCAATTTTTTCAAGATAATTGTTGGTTCCCTGGCAACAGATACACAACATGATACTACATTTCTGATCTGATTTCATCCTATGATTTATGAATAAGGGGGGCCAGATATCCAAACATTTATGTAATTTGTAGGACAGTAAAATATGGTGACAGGAAGAAGTTGTAAGATACAAATGTGTCGTTTAGTTCACCCCTTTTTTGATGGGGCAGGGTGTTGTGTATTTAGAGATAATAATTATTTCTAATCTGCATGTTACTTCCATGGCTCCTTGGAAATCTTTCATTCAAGAATGATTAAATCATTTATTTTCACACACTTTCAATGTATAAACAGAACCTCTTACTTCAAACTCTTGAAGAATTTCAACAGTGATTCTCTGCTGTCTACACTAGCAACATTGGAAATGGCAAAACTCCGCAAGTCGTCAGGGAAATGTCGGAAGGCAACTTTCTACAATTCATAAAAAGTGATGACATAAAATTTAATACAAGTTTTTTCACTCATGTGGACATAAGCAATAATGGTGGAATACTCTTAAAAAATATCTACGGGAGAGAGCTATAGTTATTGGTTTGGGATCTCAAACTCTTTTTTCGGTGGTTGGGGGTGGGGATGGTTGGGGGCAGGGGGGCGGGGGGTTCAGTCTGTCAATCTGAACAATTCTTAATCATCAACACTTAGGGATGCCTAAATATAAATAAATATAAATTATATCCATAGCAAGATTCCATAAAAGAAGTTGTGTGCAACAAAATGGAAAAATTACATGTATCATCAATCTAGCTTCAATACCAGCAAAAGTTGCCAGAGCAGAAAATAATGATTTGGTATTGAAAAAGTAGAAAATATTTCCCTTAAATCATTGAATAGAGATCAGAACAACTGTGTGGGTAATAAGAAATGTTCTTTTCAATAAAGTACTGCAATATCTTTCCATAAAACGGATGTATTTTTTGTCAGCAAAATCTTTTTTTGCAGTTTTATAAATGACTTCTTTTAGCACAAAATATATATACTTAAGTTTCTGTGAATACCTGTAGAGCCAGCACTCTGTTGTAGTGTAGGTCAATCCTGTCGTGAATGGTCAGAGCTTCTCCAGTCTGGTCATCAATCTCAAACTCAGCATAACGCTGCAGCATCTCTAACAGCTGACCAAACAAATTACACAGTAACAAATATAACACTGCAGCAACTTTAACAGCTACCGAAACAAATCACACAATTAGACATTAACAAATATAACGCTGCAGCATCTCCAACAACTACCCAACAAATCACACAATTAGACAGTAACGAATATAACGCTGCAGCATCTCCAACAACTACCCAACAAATCACACAATTAGACAGTAACGAATATAACGCTGCAGCATCTCCAACAGTTACCCAAACAAATCACACAATTAGACAGTAACAAATATAACGCTGCAGCATCTCCAACAGTTACCCAAACAAATCACACAATTAGACAGTAACGAATATAGCGCTGCAACATCTCCAACAGTTACCCAAACAAATCACACAATTAGACAGTAACGAATATAACGCTGCAGCATCTCCAACAACTACCCAACAAATCACACAATTAGACAGTAACGAATATAACGCTGCAGCATCTCTAACAGCTACCCAAACAAATCACACAATCAGACAGTAACGAATATAACGCTGCAGCATCTCCAACAGCTGCCCAAACAAATCACACAATTAGACAGTTACGAATATAACGCTGCAGCATCTCTAACAGCTACCCAAACAAATCACACAATCAGACAGTAACGAATATAACGCTGCAGCATCTCCAACAGCTGCCCAAACAAATCACACAATTAGACAGTTACGAATATAACGCTGCAGCATCTCCAACAACTACCCAAACAAATCACACAATTAGACAGTAACGAATATAATACTGCAGCATCTCAAACAAATCACACAATTAGACAGTAACGAATATAACACTGCAGCATCTCCAACAGCTACCCAAACAAATCACACAATTAGACAGTATCAAAAGAATTAAAATTGCATATGTGCTATGTTTGTTACAAACAAAATATTTAAACTTTTCTCAAATTTCTCAAATTAGTATCTCTTTTTCTTATCTGTCAGAGAGTAGCGTTTTGTCACATTTCCTCTTTAAGAAACTTTTATATATACAAGACTGAATCAGTTTTCGATTCCAGAATTCTATCAAATTGACATCTAATAGACTGTTATGTTCAAGGTTTGATTGTCTATTCCATAATTTCAAGAACAACTGAAATGAATGCAGAAATCATCCCTGAATATTGAGTCAACTTGTTTCATCTACTTTTCGAAAACATGACTATGTTCAGGGGCAAGGCTTAGAAGACAAACTTGTAAAGGTGCTTTACATCAACGGTTGATTCTTGTTCCTAACTGATGAAGCAGCCTTGGCTTCCATTTCAATCCGCCCTTGCTACTTAAGCCAGATTGTCTTAGGTTACATTGAATGAAAAAAACTTTCCTAAACTTCGAAAATTCAGCTACACTGAAGAGAATCCTTGGCTATTACTAACCTCTCCGAACAGTTTCCCTTCCTTCCTGTTGACCAGTGTGGACATCTTGCATCTGACCACTAGGTGGACATCGTCCATTAAGGCGTTGAAGAATCGCCGTGTGGGCAGTTGGCTCTCAATGTCAATCATGAGTTCCATGAACCGTTCACAGTACTGAACCTTAGTGTGAGCTAGCTTCCCTGTAACAGTATAGCCAATGATGTATTAACAGTACTGAACCTTAGTGTGAGCTAGCTTCCCTGTAACAGTATGTCCAATGATGTATTAGCAGTACTGAACCTTAGTGTGAGAAAGCTTCCCTGTAACAGTATGTCCAATGATGTATGATGTCCCCAAACTACATACGTTAACAACTTATTGTAATACACTGTACATGAGTAATGTAGATACATATTTTGGTGAACACAAATTTTAGCACAAAATTGCTCATTGTGTATATATTCTGACTGATGGTTTTAGAACAGAACTTGCTTCTTTGAAAAGTTTGCAGCAACTTCAAATGAGCAGGACTTCATTTTCTGACAGAATATTTCAATATATGACGAACCAACAAATTCAGCAGCTAATTGCTTAAAAACACTGAGCTTACACATCTATTACAAAATTGAATATATCTTGTGTGTGTCAATGTTTATCTGACTGAAGTCAAAACGTTAATGTTTGGTATATATTTATATCAGCTAAACCCTTGATGTTAAAAACTTTTAACAGGAAGTTGAATTACACTGGATTATTGCTTCATATTTGAAAAATTTCTCTAGTATTTCAACATTAGTGTTTTAATTTGGTTGTGTAATTTATATACACTGATATACAGCACTTCTAAATTGACAGAGATTGACCCTTACCTGTTTCTGGAATTGAGTCTAAGATATTGAAGAACTTCTTCATCAAATTAGACATAAAGTTTCTCTCAAACTGCAATCGTTTTAATTTGTCTGCCCCAACTTTAGAATCATTTTTCTGTATGAGGTTGTAAAACTTTTTGTATTTGGCGTTTGTTTTGAACAGTTCCTCTCTTCTTCCCTGGAACAAAAAACAATACTGCTGAAAATTTCCTAAATCAAATGATGTCAGTAGATGCTAAACTAATGTTTACACAACCTGGTAAAAACTACACATATATCATTTTATCTGACCTTGATAGAATTAATCACGTAAAAATCAGATTTTTTTTTATGAATGGAAATTGAGTGAGAACATCATCGGTCAAATTATTGAACAAAACTTTATTATCTGTATGATATTACAATGATAGACAAATCATCATTCATGATAGAAAGGGTTAATAATGACCTAAAATTTAACCTTGACCTAATTCTAAGGTTAAAATGACAAATAAATAACAAACTTACTGGTAAAAGGTTGGCCCAGATTGGAAGTGACACTAGCTTTTGAACTTGTTCTCGAATCAGGTCCATTTCCTGTGAATAAATACAGCCATGTAATAATTAGAGGTTATAATATCATATACATATTTCCATTCAATGATTGTAGTCTTTCAACATAAATTTGCCGTACAGTTATGTGGAACTAAACAACTAGGTTACAACATGAATATCTTTCTTTACTTTATTTTGCGTCCATGCAACAGCTAATATAAGGTGTATGAAGACAGTAACCAGAGCCAATATGTGTTACACTTACCAGACTGTTGAAGCAGTGAATGAGAAACATCAGCAGATGTGTGTGTTCCAGAAGAGACGTGTGTTCAGCCAGACAAACATTTAACACCTGGTGAAAAAATGCCTCAAATTTCTCTGGCTTGGCTCTGAAACACTAAACACAGCAAAAGTATGTCTGAAAATGCAGTAAAGAGTAGGAGTTGTTTCTGATAAAAAATGTTCTATAATATGTCTCTTAAGGTAGGACAACTTTGTAATCATATTTATAAGTTTGAATGTAAACACCACATTTAATATGCAAAAAATATGGAAAGTCTTAAACAGAATTAAGAAACACCAACTTAAATGAAATATCAATGGAGTTTTTAAATCAAAGCATTACTTTGAGCAAGATTACTGTACTGGTCCACGACAGTATCAAACCAGACAACAATGTAAACATATTGAAACATCATTTCAGTTGAGTTTATTCATACTAAAACTGTGGGAGGTTCAATCACAAAAATATGTGGACTGGCGTCTCCATCCTGCTTACCTCCCATGGTGGAACTCTTTCTCTGAATTTCTCATTCACCATCAGAGCAGTAGATGTAATATGTGCATTGTTGGACTTAAAAGAAATATATTCATAGTATCAACAATAAGAAGGAAAACTCAACACAGTAATAAGTAATGTGATCTAGTGATTTAGCTTTACTTTAAAAACAATTTAAAACAATTCACCTTCATCTCTCTGTATTACCCCAATACGTATTTAACTCTACAGATCAAAATTAAAGGAAAATAATGTGTATATCTTTGGTTTTCTGAAATATTATGTTTGTTTTGATAAAAAAATGTCAATATTGTATCTTGAATCATTCCAATAGACACAGTAATGGATTTTCAATAGAAACAAAATGTCTTCAAATTATTAAAATCTCACCTTGTCAGGATTACAATTTGGCCATAAGTAATTTTCCAGATACTGACTGAAATGAACAAGAAAGAAAAGTTAAAACCATCAAATTCCTTTGCTTGCAAGGAAATGGTGATTTTTATCAAACAGAATAATATTCTATTTCACTAGTGAAGGAAGTTAAAACACTTTCTTCATAAAAAGTTGTTCCTTTTCAGTATTCTGAATTACACAATGTAGTACCTACCTGAACTCTTGTTCCTTTTCAGTATTCTGAATTACACAATGTATTACTTACCTAAACTCTAGCATCATTGTCCTTCTGACAGAAAACCTGGGAATAAGATTAACATATTTTAGTGTGAAGAGCAATTCAAAACACCAAACTGGAAGGGACAACTGAAAACATGATAGTTAGTAGAATATTTCATCTGATTTTTCATGTCACTATAGCAGTAAGAAATAGATAATATTTAAAATATTTGAAATTTCAGGGGTGAATGAGTTAGGTATGATAGTTCTGATTAGTTGCAGAAATACTTACTGTGTTCCTTGGAGTTCCTGTCTGTATATATCTGCCACAATCTGTAAAATAATACCATGAAAAATTACCTTTAATATCCTTCTTCATGTCATACCAGCAATTCGTGCTGATACTAGAACAATATTCTGATATACAGTCTAATTTCTTTTTAACAATTTATGTTCCATTAACACAAAAAATAACTTTCTTATTTTTTGTTTTCAAGGAAGTAATAAATCGACTTTTTTCATATTTATCTAGGCAGTGTTAAGTTGATGATAAATATGAAAACCATCGATGCAGTAATCATAAACTTGCTTATTTTCAATACTTACCTTAGGATTAAATTCAACCCCATTCTTCAGTGCCTCCGGTGACCAATGCTGTCGAGCCAACTGTAAAAAAATACTATCTTTTATCACATAACAACTTTCCCAATTATCATCATTGTTAAACTTCAATATTTTCACTTGATAAATCTATCAAGAATTATTTAAGGATTAACTTTCTATTTTGTTTAGGTTATCGGGGGATAACTACAATGGAAAACGGGTAAATTCAATAACCGGCAAAGCCGGTTATGTATAATTTACCCGTTTTCCATTGTAGTTATCCCCCGATAACCTAAACAAAATAGAAAGTTTATCCTTATATTTACAGTATCTTTCTGTGAAATGTTCGTAACTATTTTGTTCATTATAGTCAAATCTTCGAACACATATTTCATTTCAAAACTAATAAACGTGGAAGTGGTTCAATATATGTAACAGCATGAAATTTGCAAGCTCCGTCCACGTTATATTGTTGGTGACGTCACACAATTGTGTTTCAAACTGTAGGATTTGCATAGCTCCGCCCACATGTATTGTTGTCGACGTCATAGAAATTTGTCACGTGTTTGACTACAGTTATGCGGTGATAATGACAATCTGTTGAGCAATGGTTATCGAGTGAATGTCAGTGTAGACTGTAAATATAATGAAATATAATAAAAATGCTACTGTACTATTATAAGGAATGTTAGTGCATTATTTCATACAATTTATTAATTGTAGTATTTCAGAGGGTGCTTCTCTTTACCCAGAAAAATACTTTTTTTGTTAAAGTTTTATTTTTGTAAAGGACATTACATCAAACCAAAAGGGAAAACATAGAAGTTTATTGTTAGATAGATCATACTACTTTTGAAATGGAGAAAATATTTATCACGCAACTTCAGATACATAGAATAAAAATCCCCCTTGTGCAAAGAATTTATCAATTTAGTATAGCTTTACTTATTTGCTTTATTTCTACTTACATGTATTCATATATAATATAATTTATCATGATCCATTTATGGAATATCAGTGTATGAAGTCAACTATTATATTGTTTAATCTGGAATATCCTAACTTGTGTAACCCTGGTAAATACTAGCTGCAATATATACCGCTCGGCTAGAGAGATCTTCTCTTTAGCTCGATCGGTTGAGCGTAAGACTAGTAGCCAGAGGTTCCGGGTTCGACTCCTAGCGGAGGCATTGAAATAAAAATGACCTCGGTTACAAATGGCGCCGACGTAGGGACCCGGGAATGACATACACTAGGGATACTTGCCAAGGAAACCCGATGACCCCTGGAAAACTCGGGACAAGTTCTTTCCTGGAGGGGGAGTATGTAACCCTGGTAAATACTAGCTGCAATATATACCGCTCGGCTAGAGAGATCTTCTCTTTAGCTCGATCGGTTGAGCGTAAGACTAGTAGCCAGAGGTTCCGGGTTCGACTCCTAGCGGAGGCATTGAAATAAAAATGACCTCGGTTACACTTGTTTTGTGTTTTCAACCTATAATATAGTATACCTTTTCGTTTTATGTTGTTCATATATTACTTGTGTGATGTCATTTGTTTTATGATGTTCATATGTAATATTTACTTGTGTTATGCAATGTTATAACCGTCCATGCTGTCAATCTGTAATATTCTTACCTGTGTGATGTTGTCAACCTGTATTTCTTCTACTGTCAGGGATCCCTTTTTTGGTCCTTTATAAGGACCCTTTGAGAGGACCTCTGCAGTACTCATGGTAAATATTGTCCTCCGACTCTTTTCCTGGAATGCAATTGCATGAAAATTTTATGTAGATTCAGGTTTTCAAAAGTATCCTTAAATTGCAGTGCTATTCCTGTATTCTGAATAGCCTAGAGACTTTGGTGGATAAGTTACTACCACATTTTTGTGGTCTTTATTCGTTTAATGTTCTAAGCCGAATGTATCTTTTTGTTTTATTTGATGTGATTTTTTTTTGGGGGGGGGGGGAACATGCATGGCTGGTATTAGCCCCTCAACCACTTTGTACAAATAAGTCTTTGATATCCAATAATGAATGCATCCCATAGTTCTCTTCCACTCTCTCCTTAAGAGGCCAACCCATTTTATTTAAAGTATACCGTTGCCACTTAAACTGGTTGTGCTTTCATTATCACCACAACCGGCACCTGTGGTAATTTCTCTAAGGTTACTACAAAACTACAACTTGACCAACAACCACGTGTCATTTCATGATTTCTATGTGGTCATGGAATGATAGATACCTTATTATATTCAAGATAAATCCACGTGTTACCTTTAGACTTTATGAATTATGCTGCACATGGTAAAAACAATCGTTTTGAAAACGAACCGGAAATGCAGGAGAGTGTACTAATATGATAAGCATAAAACAGCATATGGACTGTAATATCCGGACGAGAGTTCGTACGTTATGATGTCAATATTCTATTGTTATATATAAAGCCAGATTAAAGGAGTATTTTCTAAGACTGTCTAGTCAGCAACATCGAATTAGAAATTCAAGATATACTCATGTCATGTAACATGTTAACAAAAATCGTTTTGAAGATGAACCACGTGCACGTACTGACACTGATTGACATGAACAGGGACGTATAGGTGCCTATATATGTGAGACTCACATATATACGTCCCTGTCACGAATAAGATTTGTTTTTCATTTAAAATCATTTAATGGTAAGTACATGTAACAGGCGAATACATTTTTGCATTCACTGTTTTGTAAAAATCGGATGCTTAATATCAAAAGTGCATAATAACACGGACTAAGTTAGACTCGTCTAAATTTTACTTGTCATTTTTTATGTCAATTACCTATAATTACGTATATTCACGGACTTAGATAGCACCCTCTAATCTAATTCCGTGGTATATGTACTGAAAATGACTGTACGCGTGCACGTGTAACATTCGAATCCATGCATATATGTCCACGAGTGATGTGGATAAAACCGATTTGACGTCTCTCAAGTTAATAACACCAAATTATTAGAACCGTTTTTATTTTTAAAAAAACTTAGATATATATATATGCTTTCCGTGCTCTAATGGAGAGCTAAGTTGTGGTTATCGTAGGGTGTCCGTAATGGAGAGGTTTGTTGTGGTTATCGTAGGGTGTCCGTAATGGAGAGGTAAGTTGTGGTTATCGTAGGGTGTCCGTAATGGAGAGGTAAGTTGTGGTTATCGTAGGGTGTCCGTAGTGGAGAGGTTAGTTGTGGTTATCGTAGGGTGTACGTAATGGAGAGGTTTGTTGTGGTTATCGTAGGGTTTACGTAATGGAGAGGTTTGTTGTGGTTATCGTAGGGTGTACGTAACGAAGAGGTTTGTTGTGGTTATCGTAGGGTTTACGTAATGGAGAGGTTTGTTTTGGTTATCGTAGGGTTTACGTAATGGAGAGGTTTGTTGTGGTTATCGTAGGGTTTACGTAATGGAGAGGTAAGTTGTGGTTATCGTAGGGTGTCCGTAATGGAGAGGTTTGTTTTGGTTATCGTAGGGTGTCCGTAATGGAGAGGTTTGTTTTGGTTATCGTAGGGTGTCCTTGATGGATAGGTTAGTTGTAGGTATCGTAGGGTGTCCGTAGTGGAGAGGTTAGTTGTGGTTATCGTAGGGTGTCCGTAATGGAGAGGTTTGTTTTGGTTATCGTAGGGTGTCCGTAATGGAGAGGTTAGTTGTGGTTATCGTAGGGTGTCCGTAATGGAGAGGTTTGTTTTGGTTATCGTAGGGTGTCCGTAATGGAGAGGTTTGTTTTGGTTATCGTAGGGTGTCCGTAATGGAGAGGTTTGTTGTGGTTATCGTAGGGTTTACGCAATGGAGAGGTTTGTTTTGGTTATCGTTGGGTTTACGTAATGGAGAGGTTTGTTTTGGTTATCGTAGGGTGTCCGTAATGGAGAGGTTTGTTTTGGTTATCGTAGGGTGTCCGTAATGGAGAGGTTTGTTTTGGTTATCGTAGGGTGTCAGTAATGGAGAGGTTAGTTGTGGTTATCGTAGGGTGTCCGTAATGGAGAGGTTTGTTTTGGTTATCGTAGGGTGTCCGTAATGGAGAGGTTTGTTGTGGTTATCGTAGGGTTTACGCAATGGAGAGGTTTGTTTTGGTTATCGTTGGGTTTACGTAATGGAGAGGTTTGTTTCGGTTATCGTAGGGTTAACGTAATGGAGAGGTTTGTTTTGGTTATGGTAGGCAGTGACGTAGCTTCCGTGTATATGCTTGAGCATGCAAAAATAAATGTTGTGATATTTTTTCGTCAGCTTCAAGGGGGTTTCTCTTCCCAAGACCCAAACCTGGAGTTCGCCCCTGGACCCCCAGGCATGCATATCCCTTAATATCTAGCTACGCCACTGGTAGGGTGTTCCTAATGTAGAGGATTGTTGTGTATACCGTAGGGTGTCCTAGGCCTAATGTAGAGGTTAGTTTTGGATATCGTAGGATGAACCTAAGGTAGGTTAGTTTTGGATATCGCAGGGTGTCCCTAATGGAGAGGCTGGTTGTGGGTATCATAGGATTTTCTAGCTGAGAGGCTATATATTGCTGGTTATGCGTACCATATAGGGTGTTTCGAATGTAGAGAATAGATATTTAAGCATTGAACTGTTACCAGATGTAGTATACAGTCGATATGAATACAATTTGGGTGACAGATAAATAGAATGTAGGGCGACATGATTATTTATCTGTCACCCAAATTGTATGTATATCGACTGTATACTACATCTGGTAACAGTTCAATGCTTATATTTACATTTCCGGTCATTTTTAAATATGCCTGTATCTATTTTTTTGGGGATATAGTTGGTAAACGTTCTCCATTTTTCCATATATGTTTCTTTACCGGAAGAGTCTGATTTAAATCAATATCATTTGAGCGATAAGCCATTATTCATGTTATCTGAGGTAGAGTGCAAAACGTTGACGTAACGTAGTCCAACATGACGTCAGAAATTATGTCACAATAGCCTGATTTATATCAGTGTCATCTAAGCGATTGATCCAAAGTCATCATGTATGTTATCCGAGGCGGAGTGCAAAGCTTTGATATAACATAGCCCAACATGGCGTCAGAAATAATTAATGTCATGTGAAGTGTATGGCAAATTATACGCGTAATATACAGTGTGCTATACTACAATTTGGTTAAGTAATTATATATATATAGACAAAGGCAACACAGAATAAATATATGGGTACCAGTGGCGTAATTAGGGCTGTTTTGAAGTGTACGTAGATGTGGTGCCGAATTCGAAGACAGCACCCAAATTAAAGCGCTAGGAGGTCAGGGGATGGGAACGGGAGGGGGATACGTGCGCGTGCCGTCCACCTCCCGGAAGAGGGGTCTGGGGGTGTCCCAAACAATGATTTCGTGAAGGACTTTTGGAGCATTTTAACATGTTCTAGTGCCAATTTTCAGGTATAATGAATTCAAGAATAAACACACTCATTTCCTTATACAATAGTATCATTTTTTGTTAAAAATGTATCTTGAATGTTTTTTTTTAAGGGAAATTATGTGTACGCACCTGCGTACCCGCGTATAGGAAGCTACGCCCCTGTGTACTGTACATGTAGGGTGTCCCTAACGGAGAGGTTAGTTTTAGCTATCGTAGCTATAGGGTGTCCCTGGTGTAGAGGATAGGTATGGGTATTATAGAGTTTCCCTATAATGGAGAGGTTAGTTGTAGGTATCGGGTGTTCCTAACTGAGAGTAACGTTGTCACCAATGCTTAGGATAGTTGTGTAGGGTGTTTCTAGTGGACATATTAGTTGCGGGTATCAAAGTTGTTTCTAACGTAGAAGATAGTTGCAGGTACCGTATGGTGCCCCTAAAGTAGAGTTTAGTTTTGGTTAAAGTAACCTGCTAACTCTAAGTGTGGTACCCAAAACGTAACTAGCAAACTCAGGGTTTGGCAACCTTACAAATGAAACCAGCTTACTCTGGGCTTGGTACCCCAAACGTAACCAGCTTACTCTGGTTTTGGTAACCTTAAACGTAACCAGCCAAGTCAGTGTTTGGAACGTAACCTGCTAACTCAAGGTTAAGTTACTATAAATTTAACCTGATCACTCAAGGTTTGGTAACCTTAAACGTAACCAGTTAAGTCAGGAATCGGTAACCTCAAACGTAACCAGCTAACTTAGGGTTTGGTAATCTCAAACGTAACCAGTTAAGTCAGGAATCGGTAACCTCAAACGTAACCAGCTAACTCAGGGTTTGGTAACCTCAAACGTAACCAGTTAAGTCAGGAATCGGTAACCTCAAACGTAACCAGCTAACTCAGGGTTTGGTAACCTCAAACGTAACCAGCTAACTCAGGGTTTGGCAACCTTAAACGTTGAACCAGCTAACTCAGGGTTTTGTTACCTCAATAAACGTAACCAGCAAACTCAGGGTTTGGTAAACGTAACCTGTTAGTTCAAGGTTTGGTTACTCAGCTAACTTAGGGATTGGTACCCTTAAACGTAACTTGTTAGAGGCCCAATATACGTAACTTTCGGCAAAACTTGAAGCGAAAATCAAGCCTAATAACTTATTATATTTACAGATTTAGTTAAGATTAACTGATATCAGCAATATTCAAGATGAATTCTTATGTGGTCACCGATACAGAATCAGTTGAAACTCGGTATTTGTAAATATGCGTCCATTTCCAACTGTCTTCTACCTTCGGCTTGTTGTTGAAGTGGGGCCCCACCTAAATTATTTTCAATTCTTTGGATTTTTTTGTCAAGAGTTTCTTGTTAGTTATCCCTCAGATTTACTTCGTTTTAGGCTTAGTTTTGCATGATTATCAACTATTTTGTTTTCATAATTTTTCAGATTCCCAAAAAATTTCCTGAATTACGTATATTGGGCCTTTATAACTCAAGTCTCCTGTGTGAGGCAACTAACATGTACGTGCAGAATTAGGGGTTAATTGATATGCTTACCATAGTCATCTAAACATTTGACAATTTTCTCTTTTTTAAATGTGTTTTTACTTTCTTATACTTCATTTTTATCTACTGAGTGTCACTATTGATTTGATTTTGAAGTATTTTTTTGTACTGTATATGTCAATATGGAAATATCATTTTAGTTTGACACATGTGTTTGCTTTTTGACCACTTTAATAAGTATGCACTCTTCTGACAGTTCAGAAACATAATTAACAGATCTGAGACCAAGTTTTTGTTAATTGTTTTCAACAGGAAGTTCAGTGTTTGTCGTTTTGACTTACAAGGTAATCCAAATTAAAAGTACTGTAGAGATACCTTCCTGTATAAAGTTTAATACCCAGCACTAGGTTAAACTGGTCATAGGATAATCAGGCCTTAGTGGACCTGTTCATTGTGCACAAAGGAAAAATGGTCTGGACAAATGGATCGAAATCTCCATGAAGACAAAAGATGAACTTACTATTTTGAATTCATATTTTTAAAAGATATATATATTATCTGGTAGAAAATGATCTGATAGAGCAAAAATAGACAAAAAAGGATTATTTTTTCAACAACTTTATTTTTGATCATTGCATGATCTAATACAGAAGCATACCATACCCGAACATGTGTACATGTATAATCATCTATCACATCACAGCACTTTATTTCAACATGGACAAAATATAATAATTGTCATCAACAGGACAGTGTGACCAGGAAACACACATGGTTTAGTTTACATATCTCTTTCATGAGGTTAAAAATAAGGAATTTAAAAATTTTCAGAATTGAATTGATTTAACAAATAATTTCAAACGTATATTACTTACAATTTCATATTTGTTTTGAAAGATTTGTTAACAAGAATCCCTTCAAATATTTAAGTGTGAGACAAAAATAACAATACCGGGTATCCAACCACCAGTGAAAAAATCAAACTTCAGATTTACCTGCTTGTGAATTAATCACATCAAAAAATAATTTCTTGTAGTCCAAATCAAAGATAAATTATAACCATAAGACACAATTAAAAGTCACATTTCATTGGCACAGATCTAAATTTTGTTGCAAAATTAAGTGACATCTGGGCAAAGTTTGAATCTGGAATTATCTCTGATATTTAATTTAGATTTGTTTTTTGCAATAAAAATCGTGATAAAGCACCTCCTCCATAACTATACCTGGTAACCTCTATATTTGCTTTGCATTCGTATATCAAACTTTTCTAAGATAACTACGGTAAGATGGTAGTTCACAACTAGTTCCAAAGATCACAGTGTAACAGCATTTCCGAACCTTTAGTCATTTTGCCAATATACAAGGTAAACTCTCACGATTTTGCATGTATCTGGAAAATTGCAAGGAATTCAAAGTTTGCGTCTTAATGACACACAAAACTTATGATTTGTTGTAATCACAGATTAAGCTAACCACTGTTTTGAACTTGGACCTGGAGTTATCTAATACATCATAGTGTGAAGAGTAGTAACAGAAATATCACAAATAGGCAGTCCTGCTTACGAGACAATTATCTTTGCTTTCTCATAATGCCCACAAAAGTGGATTTCACATTAAAATATCAAGGTAGTGTAGCCCTTTAATTTGTCACCTGGTATGATAAGTTATTTAAAAATGAAGCACACATTCATTTGATAGCATTACGATTTATTTTTACATCCTCCTACGTGTTCACTAATAGTTATATCATAACCATAGATACTGATTTCTTTAATAAATAGTCATATTAAAAACTTTCAAATAGCACAACCAAAGGAAATCATTAGCGAAGTAGTGATAAATTAAACTTGAATGTATGCCCCTTCAGCCCTGTGTACTACCATCCTTGCCATCAAGAGTTGTAGTTAAAAGAAATCGTTTGAGTGTGCTTTTATCCAAATTGCTAATGTCAAGCACAACATGTACAGCTCACTATAACACTAGCACTTTACTTAAGCACCAAATCTTTCTCAAAAGTATTATTTTTACTATTTACGAAATTCACAGCAGCATAGCTCACTGCTGATGATCACCGAAGTTTGAATATTCGGTTTATTTTGTTTTACGTCCTATTAACAGCCAGGGTTATTTAAGGACATGCCAGGTATTTGATGTGGAGGAAAGACGGAATCCCAGAGAAAAACCACTGAGTCAGTAACTGGCAACCCGCCTACATGGGAAATAAACTCACAACCCAGAAGTGGAGGGCTAGCGGCAGAACATCGGGACACCTTAACCACTCAGTAACCGCAGTCCCTCCAAAGTTTGAACAACTACTAATGAACATTGAAATTAGGAGCTTACAGACAAATTGCAGCTGAGGAGCACGAAAATACCAGCTCAGAAAAAAACCTATCATGATCATGTATGATGAGTACTCATGCTCATAGGAACTGTATTTCTTCAGTAGAGATCAGGCAGTATATAAATTATGTATTGCACTTATCCACAATCCTCACTTGATTCACAAACATTGATTAACTACCCAGCATCATCTTGGCAGTTTTGATAAAATTGACTACCGGTATAGCCACACACATATCTAGAATTACTAAGGGCTACAAATTAATTAAAGACGCAACCACTGCCAACCAGTCATCAGGCTATGCAGTGCTCATATATGTAAGAGGTCTTTCGCCTGATAACATGACGCCAATCAAAGTTTCTCGCCTTGTTAAACCTCAAACATTGTTGGAGTAAGCCAGCTGAATGAGTACTACACTCCATAGCATTAGCGGTGTAGCCTATACATGACCACTGCAGTCCATGGCAATAGCAGTAAAGCTAGCTGCATAAGTATCACATTCCATGGTAATACCAAAATAGCTTAATGCATAGGTACATTCTGTACCACAGTCCATAATAGCAGTATTGCTAGAGTACCACAGTCCCACATTCCATGGTAATAGCAGTATTGCTAGAGTACCACAGTCCATGGTAACAGCAGTATTACTAGAGTACCACAGTCCATGGTAATAGCAGTACTGCTACATGTAGTACCAAAGTCCATGGTGATAGCAGTATTGCTAGAGTACCACAGTCCATGGTAATAGCTATTGCTAGAGTACCACAGTCCATGTTAAAAGCGGTATTGCTAGAGTACCACAGCTGCTGCCCTACAGCGATCCATAGGCATGTAGGGCAGTTTCGACCAGACATTGTTCCTAGGGTCATAGCACTCCATACTGTCCAGTGTGACCGGGTTACTGCAGTAGTGCCTGTAGCTAGAGAATCGGTCAGTCCACTTCTGTCCACCTATCACATACAGATGACTGTTTACCGTGGCCATACAGGGAGCTGACCGCTTGTCTGAGAGAGGAGCAATCTCCTCCCAGGCATCCTGAGGAGAAACAGGTGATCTTTATCAAGGTAATACCATCCACGACATAAAGGGGTTACACTTGCCTACGCTCTCTACACACCTGGAATATATGTCATAGCAAAACTGAAGGTTCAATGTACGCCACATTGTTGTTGAAGCAAGAAGACTGGTACATCAAAAGATGTACATCAAAAGAATCTTGTGGTCACATAACGGTTACAATTGATAACATCTGATGTCGGTTGCGGCTTCTTTGTAATCTTCAAAAGACAGACATAAGCCTAGTGATTGGTCATGTTTTATTTACCCGAGTGTGCAGTCAGTTTTCCATGACATATATTCCAAGGGTGTAGAGAGCGTAGGTGAGCTTAATCCCTGGATATTGAGAATGAGATAATACATGCACAGCAGCAAAACAATACATGTACACATGAAATCCTTTTTTCTTCCCATGGGTAGATCTTAAGAAAGATTTAATATATAACAAGAAGTAATTAAGCATAAAAGTAATAATTTTATCATTTTGAATAGCTTGCGCAAGAAGTTATGGAAAATTAACAATCTGTTAAAAGTCATAGACTTAATGTTGACTGAGGGTAGTAAAAACCAAACACTACAGCAATTACAGGTTTAATATGTAAGATGAGGAATACTTACCGAGTCAAGAACAAATCGCTCTGCAGACATGAGATCCCCCTCAGAGTGGTTCAATCCTCCAACCGCATAAAGAACTCCGTCTAACACAGCCACCCCCAGGTGTGACCTCTCGACCTTGAGGCTGGGCAGCTGCTGCCACTCCTTGGTTACAGGGTTAAAACTGTCCACAGAGGTCAGGTCAGTCTCATCTGCATCCAGCCCTCCGATCAGATAGATCAGGCCTGGAATGGAGGGTTATTTAACATCTATAATGTACATCTATGAATAACATCAATAGGACTTTTAGAGAAATATGATTGGATGATTTATAGTCATGTGTCAAAGACAAGTACAACTGACTACACAAAGATTATTTGTTGTTGTTTGGTCTGATATTTATACTAGAGGATGAAAAGTAATTTTTCGCTTACATGTGGTCAGCAGGACACATTGTAGCATGTGAATTTACAATATATACCAAGTTTAAGCACTTACAATGTGAATTGCGGTAAAAATGTAAGTTAATAATTCTTTATTCTAGGCCAAAAAGAATGATATATGATAGATAATATAGTCCTAAAGAAAACAGATGAGACATTTATTATATAAAAGCAGTTCCAGTTCTAGTCAATATATAATTTCTGATCTCTTTTAACAATTGCCATATCTGACAATGGTTAAAATGCTGATAGATGTAATGACTACCTCCACATTCCAACACACCCATGGCGTGTCTGGGTGTAGGCATGATACAGTCAATGATCCACTGATTAGTCTCTGGGTCGTACTTCTCCACGCTGTCACCGAGTTCCTCGCCCACCCAGCCTCCAAAAGCATAGATACATTCATTAGCTACACACAGCCCAAGACCACACCGTGGGTAGTTTAGGCAAGGGAGAGAACTCCATTTGTCACTGGCTGGGTCATAACATTCCACATTATCACATATCAATGAATCGTTTTCACCGCCTACTACGTATATCTGTCCGTTTAACACCACTGCACCATGACTACTCCTTGGAATCTGCATGTCACACATGTTTGTCCAGTTCATTGTGAGCGTGTCAAACTTTTCTACGGTCGGCACGGTGACACCATCACTCCATCTCCATTCGTCAGACTGTTTATTTCCCCCAATCACAAAAATACTTTTCCTGGCAGATTTTCTTGGGTTAAGCATGTGTGGTTTAATCCGGTTTTGATGCAACTTTAAAGAAACCTGTCTCTCTAAACGAAAATCCTGTACAAACTTTTGGATGACAACTTTAGTGCTTAAATCATTGCAGGAATCCAAAATATCAGAAAGCTGTTTCTCTGGAATGATTGGGATTCGAACCTGATGTAGAATATCAAATATATACTTCCTACGACTGCTTGGATCATGGAGGACCCAGTTCAGTCCAGCTTGTAACACCTGGTGTTCATCCTCTATACATAAATACTCGCTTCTCAGAAGCTTAACGAGTAAATCCACAGGTAGACATGCAAATTCCTCCTCCTTGGATAGGTGTAAGAAGTGGTTATTTATAAATTTTTCAGCATCCATCTTCAGTTCCTCACATGCATGTGTCTCAGCGAATTGGTAAATACCTGCAGTACAATAATTTCAAAGGCATTTTACAACCATCAAAACTGCAAAACATTCCAACATCAGATTGAATTGTTTTATCATCCTGGGGCTAAAGTTCAATCAATGAATGTGTGGCTGTACATTACAGAAAGACTTGATATTCTAAAAGTTTTTAAAATGTTCTCCTAACTTCCCTCTTTGTGTCCTGCCATTAAGTCCCTAGGGTTGCATCAACTTCCTAAATTTAAAGAAAAATAATTCTACCCCTTGTCGCTAATGATATTTTAATCCAAAGGCTGAAATGTTAATTCACCAAAGCGTTAAGAAAAGTAGCGTTTTAAAGGAAACGTTTACAGAGAGCGCACAATGTCAAACAGCAGTGAGCTTTAGGTTTTCATGGGACTTCCGGTCAGATGACTTAAAAAAACATGTAAGCCTGCATGCATTTTGTGTCAGTTGGAGAAAAACATCTAAATAGTAATAATAAATCCCTTTTTCCTTGGAAAGTAAACAAAGGTGTTGTCTAGAGAAATGTAGATATAATAACTACACTATCATTTGTATCAAATAAATTCAACTTTTATGTAGCATGGCCTACCTAGACAGTTTTCACGATGAAGCTTTTGTTTCAGAAACACACAACAAAGGTCAATTATCTCTTGTAGCCCAAACATGTTGGCTGCAGCAAGGAGATCCTGGCAGTTATCTTCCTTGATGTAAACTTTCCCTGAAAAATAAATTTGATTCAAATGTTTGAAATACTCAACTACTGACTGTTGATATTTTAATTTTCTATTTCAAACATTTTTTTTTCAGAAGTTACATATCTTTGGAACAGAATTATTTCAACTGCCAAAATTCAAATTTATAAACAGATCTATTTTAAGCATTTTTGTTCAGAAAGTTCGTCATTTCTGTGAAACAGAATTATTTCAACTGTAAATATTTTAATTTAAAAGCAGAGATATACATGTATGTATATTGTACTTGTTAAGTAAATAGGAAAGAAAAGTTTATTGTATAGAAATTATTCTGTATGTGTTATATCCTGATTAAACAAAGTACCTTTCTTTTTACCTGTTCCCCTTCCTCGTGAATAATTAAGATGATAATCATTATGAACCCATGAAGGTAGAATAGAACTAGAAATGCGTACACAAATCTCCATAAACCAGTGGTACCATGTATAGCTATACTTTCCAAATGCTTATAGAAACTATATGTCTGTTAAGCTGATCTGAAACTGTATGTCTGTTAAGCTTATCTATATTTTGACTACATGAATTAAGCAGTTGGCATCTTTACCTGTATATATAAAATGTAGGAGGTTTTTAAACACCAGTGGCTCCATATCATGGATATCTATACAGTCAGCATTCTGCTCCATCAGTCCACATTCAAACATGGCCTTGAAGTAGTCACACCCAGCAGACAACACAATGCGGTGAGCCTGGAATGTTTGGTCTCCCACTCGTATACGAATGTCACAGAAAACTTCATCCTCCCACAAATGGTACAGGCCATCCAAGAACCGCTCAGAATAGCTTAACACCATGGTTAAATACTGTATGAAATCAGGGTTACGGTTATAGATGTCATGCTCAGCAATTTCAATGCAGTGCTTGCTCAGTTCTTATATGGTCCAAACACCATAGTCACTCAGGTGTGACTCCAGTTCCATGGTTGGATAATTACTTAAATTCTGCAAATAAAAAGAATCTATTAACACTGTAATACTGTATATATGTCAGTTAGCAGATCTCGTCACCAATTAAAAATTGCAATGCTAGCTATCTATAGTGACTACCGGGTAGTCAATTCTTGACATTTGCCATTCCTGACCTGCAGGTTGGAGATCAAGAGGAGTACCCACTGCATCATAAGAGGGGGACAAACATGGGAATATTGCATAAATAGGGGTTTTTGGCCTTCTATTTGGGGATACACATGTAAAAGATGTGCATTTATTAGGTTGCCTTACAAGTGTGAGCTTTAGGGAGTTTCCCTTTAGCAAAGCAACATCTTTATTTAGCAACAAGCTGGAGAGTCATTGGGTCACAGGTTCAACCCCAACATCGTCACTATCTTTATAATTATCACTATTTCTTATCCTATTACACATAACACATAACTCTGCTGCATTGATTACATTTGGGATGTTTATTGTCACTACTCATATACATACTTGCCAACTTTTTGAAATTTCCATGGGGGAGATTACACGTGCTCAGAATTGAGAGCATAAATAAGATGTATACATGTACATTCAGAGGGAAAATAACATTTATAAACTGCTTCTTTTGGGCTCTTCTTTCAGATGAAATCATCAGACCTTTAAAAATAGAAACAGTTCAGCCAATTCCAAAGTTGAAAATGCAACATTTTAGGGTCTAAAATCGGGAGTCTCCCTCCTAAATAGGGAGGGTTGGCAAGTATGCATATAAGTACAGAGCACTTCTTTTTATATCATGTTGCATTTGTCAGACAATAACATGACATTAACAGGAATGTAATTGTAATTGTAATCTAGTGCATTTCCAATCTCCATAACTAAAAGTAAGCTTTCAATGTACATTTGATGATGTATCAATCTATAGATAACATTGTTTCGTAAAAAATCATTTTGAGGGGTTATTTTTTTATTTTTTATTTTTATGCAATATAACTATTTTGTACAAGTTGTATCTGAAATCAATGAAAATGACATCATTTTCTGGATAGTTTAAGTGATCGGTTTAAAAAAAATGATATTAAAAGGAATTCACTTCTAAATACATGATATTAACCAAATAAAATTACATAGATTATATAGTGGGAAAAATTGTTTCCAAACATGATACTAAGAGGAATGTGATATTAACAAGGTCGATATTAAGTGGAATCCACTGTATAAGATGTCTTATACATGCAAGTCCACATGATTGCCTGGTTATACAATGCCTATTAAACCTCTAAAATTGTTATCAATGCTGATCCCTTTATACTTTTATTCGACTTTTACATAGGATATATTTTGATACTCGTTAAAAAGCATTTTAGCGCTCATTGTACTTACAGTGGGCTTTAACGGTGATCTGAGTATATATAATTTTTGTTGGTTATTGCAAGATTAATTATATTAACATATTTGACCCCTTTGACCTTGAAAGTGGGGCTAGGTCATTCATTTGAACAAACTTGGTAGCCCTTCATCTAAGCATGCATGCTACTGGCTAAATATCAGTTTTCTGGGCCTTTCGGTAATTGAGAAGAAGCTGCTTGAAGATTTTAGCATATTTGACCCCTGTGACCTTGAAGGTAGGTAGGTCAAGGTCATTTATTTGAACAAAATTGGAAGTTCGATCTTCATCCCAGCTAGTACTAATATTAATACCCGGCCTCCTATGGCTCTGCCCTGGCCGGGTATTAAATTGGTCCCATGCCTCGTAATGGAGCAAGTCCGGTGTGATTCACACCGGGGCGATTTTTGCATCACTTATCGGCCGATTGGTTCTCATCGATAAATATACATACATCATGTTTACGTAACGAAGCATAAACTGAATGTCAAATGAGTAGCGGCAGCCATGATTAAGACTTCAGTAAATTTCTTAGTTTCTTTTCTGAAGAGTTCCTTTAAATTTGTGAATTGGTGCGCGCATGCGGACTAAATAAGGAAGTCGTAGTAAGCCGTAGTAACTCCATATTTTGCCATTCAGGCCATATATAAAAACGAGATTCGAGATAACCTCACACGTGAACTGTCATGGCGGTAGTTTCTTGTGTTTGTCAAGAAGGACATTTCTGGTTCTGCTAATTTTGTGAAAAAAATATTTTAACATGGTAAACACTCAATATTTCAGCAATCCTGCATTATTTTGACAACATTATGCTCAAATGAGGTAGTAATTAAATGAAACTTACAGATTGAACACTTTTGATTTTGCTCCACTACCAGGCATGGGACCGCTTCGTAGCTCTAAAGACGCAATATTTTTAAAAATCGTCTTGTCGTGAAGAGCTGTAACGTATGTTATCGCAGCTACATCCCAGCATGCTACATGCATAATATCTTTATCAGCACCCTAGGCCTTTCAGTTATTGAGAAGTTGCTTAAGATTTATACATATTTGACCCCTGTGACTGTGAAAAAAGTCAAGGTCGGTCATTTTAACAAACTTGCAATTTGGTAGCCCTTCATTCCAGCATGCTACATGCATAATATCAACACCAACACCTAGATTCAAGAAGGATGTATGTGCAAAGGCGCTGCACACACCGATATGATGTGTATATACTAGTACGTATACAAATCATATTAGTCAAGTGTGTCCAGCACCTGTGGCTATGCGTCCTTGTAACATCCACCTGTTACTCTGCTGTTCTGCAGTCTGCCAGACTATACGTTGTTAGCAGTATCGACCCGACTGATGTCATGTATTTTGCCATTCAGTGCATCGTTTGCTATGCATATCAGTCAAACAACATATAACTAGATACGTGCAGTACCATAGTGGGGGGTCTTCATCTGTCCTTGCAGTCATGTTTGCTGTCAAATTAAATAATTTTGAATTTTACCTTGAGAGCTGTGACAGTGTCGTCCATGTTTGATTCTCGGCGTGTTCGAAATGAAAAAAAAGTAACACGGGTGCGTTCGAATAGGACAACGCCTATATATTGCAAATGACATGGGCTGTTTTCGTTTTAACTGTTGTTCAAAAGCCTTGCGAAGACCTGCATAATATTTTCAATCATGTGACATTTGAAGAGTTTTTTAATATACTCATAAGCATACATATGCCGAACAACCGGCGGTTTTTCGGCATATGTTTACTTTAACATGTCAACTGTTGGGTTTTTTCGTACTTATACAACCAGAGTCTCTATGAAAACAACTTCACTAAAACATCAAATCTTTATTTCTTATTCTCACTACAATATTGAAGAGTACAATAGGATTACAGTGAGTACAAGTGACTACAGAATGATACTTAATTACATGAAGTGACATACGAAAGAGTTGAAAAGTTGATAAAAAACAGAGAATACCAAAGCCTCAGCAAAACCATAATCCGAATTCAAAATCGATTAAACTAGGGGCAAGATATGAACAAAGGAAAGTTTTTACATGGAGACAATTGTAAAAGTACAAGAGAATAAGACCAGGTGTCCCGTGAGAGTAACCGTCTTTTGCTTCATCGACGACAGCCACCATAATAATCTAGGTCAGATCCAAGTAAATGTCATGGCCTCAAAGTGAGAAATGAAGCATAATTCTCAATCTCAACAAACAGGTATAATAATACTGTAATGAGTATATTTAAAAACGTCTATCTTCATATCATACAAAGATGTAGAATATTTCTCCATTAGACCAAGCCATAAACTCATCATAGTTCTCATTAACCTTAAGACATCTCTCGAATTCCTGTGCCTTAAGTTTGTTCGTCAGCAGGTGACATATATCACGAAAATATCGATATTTACAGCATGCCATAGAATAACGAATCAACTGCGACATATAAACACCATGTGATGGATAAGTAGGGATGTTCCTATCAAGAAAGGGGGAGCTCACGATCAAAAATCGAAATCGTCTCGTTTTTCGTAGAGCTTTGTAATAAACTGCCCGTGTTGGTCATAGTTTAAGCACGGACTTAGATTATCTAAGTCCTTGGTTTAAGTAATGATCGAGGTAAGCAGCTGATGCAGAAAAGTCTGTTGTGTCCTTCATTTCAAATTCAGAAGAATATATATACGATCAACGTGGTCAGCAAACTTAATTCTTATTATTTATAAACAATACATCGTCGATATATCTGAAAGTGAAATTAAAAGATGTGGCAAGAGTTTTGTTACCTGTCCTGATTTGCTCTTCAACCAATTCAGCTCCGTATGAAACAAAAACAAGTCGTCGATGAAGTAGCCGAAGACGCTTACCCTCCCTGAATATCTGGTCTTATTCTCGTGAAATTTTTTTAAATGTCTCAGTGAAAGTCTTTCCTTTGTGTATATTTCATGCATAGTTGAATTTAGTATGAGTTCTGATTATGGTTTTGTTGACACTTCGGTATTCTCGTATTTTTTCCAAGACTTATATTAAAAAAAATTGAAAGCAATATTGACGTTGATGAATATTAATCAGAACCAGAACATTTCGCTTCGTTGTATTTATGTATTCAGTAGGTCATTGCAGTCTCTAAAAGGAACAAATCCTAAAATAAGAACATTTATACAGATCAAAATACCGTTTCATGGCCAACATGAAGGGGATCAGTTGAAACTCCGGTAAGGAAATCATCATCAATCACCAATGAAACAGCATAACGGAAGGTAGGATACGAAAATATTTGGAGAACCAGATGTCAAAGAAGAGAAAACTTTCATGTACGATATTAGTCGGACATCCCCAGGGGCCTCGACAAATACTAAAACTGCTTGCCTTTGATACATGTAGGCGCTATTGTCAAACAAAAACAAAAACAGAACAAAAAAAACCCAAAAAACAAACCCATACCGCTTTTATAATATCGTTCAAATTGCATTTATTAACCGTCTTCTAATTAAAACAGCCAATGAAAACGCCCCTCTCATTTGTGGACATATCTCTATCAAACAACTCGTCAATGCGAAGTCCAGGCTTGAGTTGCTGATATTCCGGATCCAAGATTTCTACACAAAACAAAGGTATTTATATATACAGAATCTAAACAATCTTTGGTACACGAGTCTGGCGATTAATTCTTAGGTCACCCTATTTTCGCGAGGACAGGATCAGGACCATTATATGTAGATAAGCAGAGAACGTCTAATTCAAATGTTGATGCACAAATTAGCGGTATAGTTATACGTGATTTTAACCCACCCCTCCCTCTGTACACAACATGTCTATCAACAAGTGATCTTTAAAGCCCTCATTATAATATTCATTATGATGATTTTGTTTTTGTGTTGCATAAATCTGATATAATGTTTTATTCGCAATGTACAGCATACATCTCGTATAGTCAGTTAGTATTTTATGACATAGGTTGGACATTGGACAATGTGTTCGTTGTACTAGGGGTGGCTGAAAAACGATATCTTCGTAACCAGATAAAGGATGCACCAAGTGACATACATGTAGGGATTGGCAAAGGTAATTTCTGATTTAGAGATTACACCCGTATCAAACAGAGAGAAGTCACTTAACACCACTCAAGCTATCTCTGTTCATGTTTTAAAACCTGGTACAATAGTTAATGACAGTCAAAGTTTTTCGAGCAAAGATTTTATTTTATACATTCCGTCTGTCCGACCGTTACACATATCAGGCTATATAACACTTCTCTCATTGACGATTTCAGTCAAATGTTCAACGTGCTTTTTTTTTGCACAATGGTAATGCCTTCTCTGATAAGATTTTAAAAACGTATTATAGATTCCATCCTTGATATTGCAAGGGATTACGATCACCTACGCTCTCTACACCTATGAAAGCACGCCCAAGGAAAAAAACATGGAATATGTCGTAGCAAAACTTAAGGTACACTCAGGTAAAAACAATCCTGGCCAATCGCTAGGCTGCATGCCTGTCCTTATAAGTTTACAAAGGAGCCAAATCCGACTTCAAAGTCTGTCAATTTTTACCGTTATGTGACCACGAAATTCTTTTGATGTACATCAAAGCGTCGAATCAGTCTTCTTGCCTTATCAAAAAAAATGTTGCAGATGCTGAGCCTTCAGTTTTGCCAAGACATATTCCAGGGGTGTAGAGAGCTTAGGTGATCGTAATCCCTGGATGTCGGTTAGCCTTAAACATTAGGAGCAATAAAGTCATAGAGAGTGAGATCAGTTACGACAAGACAGGGCCCTGGTTTGGCATCGTCGGAAACCCACGGTACACTTCTCTGACGTTTGCATCCCGTGGGCCAGAATCGGTGTAAGCCTTCGTTTTCCCGAATAGAACATTATTCGGAGATTTCGACCAATCAGAATGGTCGTTTCTCGTGACACTCTGTTAGATCATTTTACCGTGACCAAGACCAGTACATTTCTGTAGGCATGACTCCGATGTCAATCGCCGTATATAGTAGGGCCTTATATTTTAAACACAATCGACACAATTATAACACAATCAACAGGTTTTGTTGACAGGCGGTGCTACAAATGAAACGGGATACCCCGGCTTGACCCGGCTGTATGTAGTCACGGATGAAACTATAGATATGATTGGCTACTATTTTAGTACGAAAACGAGAGTTTCTTTCCATTTTAGCCCACGGTATGCAAACGTCAGAGAAGTGTACCGTGGGTTTCCGACGATGCGGTTTGTAGGAGGTAGTGTTCATCTGTTACAGTATTGGTGATGTCATATTTAAAGGCTGTTGTTTCTTGTAAGCCATTGGTTCCTAAGCAGACTGAGAAGGTTCAGTATGTGCTGGGAATGGAAATCGGCAACTACAGATGTAAGAAAATGTGCAATCCACATTGACTGAAACATCGTTCCCCACCCCATTTAAAAATTACCCCCCCCCCCACCCCTCAGATTCATTTAGTCAAAACTTGTATTAAACTATTTCACAACTGGCACATTCAAAACGATCTACATACGTAGTATTCCCTAAACTGGCATCACTTATTTACTACTGGCTACTATATAGAACGTTCGTTCAGGTGAGGAAAGCAATTGGTTCTGTCGCTAGGCCGGGACAGTTACAGCCTGCTTCACTTCAAAACTTCGTGGGGACACTTACAATACGCACATTACATTGTAAGTGATACTGTTCTGAGTACAGGCTTATATCTATAGTAGTGTAGCAGTATAGTAGTGCCCCGTGTCGCAAATAGTCCTTACAGGATAAAGAAAACCTCCTGGCATTGTGCATTTATGAAGTACTCTTTTCTTTGATCCATCTTTATGATTTATGACTCTTTATTAAAAATCTTTGTTTTGACAACTCTTTCTTAATTACACGGATGACTTCATTAAAACTAAATCATCTGAGCAAAAAAGAATTGGTTTACAAGTATGGAAGGGAGATTATTCATGGCGGAAGACTATGGATTCTTTTGAAATGTTTTGTCTTGGTGTATATAAGGGCAGAGTTCTTTATGATTGTTTTCCATCTCGACTTCAGCTACTAGCATATTTCTTGAGGGAAGGTATAATATTTCCCCCGAAAGTTTCATCCATTTTCTTTCAATTGCAGTCCACACCAGCGCATCTCAACAAACTTAGGTTACATAGATGGCAAACAGCCTGGATATCCAAACTGACCCAACCGCATCAGTAGAAGCTACACACAGTTGTTCCGAGACGGAAAACGTTGTATCACAGGAAAAGCTGAAAACTATCATGGAGCATTTGATGGAGAAATCGGTGTTCTGTTTAATACATAAAGAAAAAGAAGTATCTATATTCTGTAGATCATGTGATCGACTGGTGTGCACGTCCTGTATCATAGATGGGGGTCATAGCAACCACAAATTTTGTGAAATTGATGATATCGTCGAGACAAAACGAAAAGAGTTGGACGAACGGCTGGAACAAACAACGGAAGAAGTGATCAGTCAAGTTCAACAAACTATCAGCACCATCGTAATGAAGAAAGAAAATGTGGTGGAAATGTGCAAAAATGTGTCTGCAGAGGTCGACAATAGAAAGATGGAATTGGCCCAACTGTTGGAAGTTTGGAGTGAAACTCAACAGAAGCTAGTTAAAACCCACGAAGAAAATCAATTTAAACATCTCGATGAACGCGCAACCGATTTAGAGGCGAGTCTTGCTTTCCTGCAATCATTTCAAGGAAATTCAAAATGGGATGAGATCCTCCGTGGCAAAACTCTTGTACATGTTTTAGAGATGCTTCAAACTACGACTGGTGTACCAACGAAGGAGACGCTTGAAGGTCCGCATGAGGAGAAACCACTGATGTTCACTGCAGAAATGGGGAACGCTGATAAAATGGAACAGTGGTTTGGCCAAGTGACTGGAACTGCTTCGTTAGACAGCCTTAGGGAGACATCTACCAAGTTTAAGTTTTGTGATTCACAAATAGATCAGATCTCACCGATTGGGGCCAAAAAAGCATTTGTAGTCACGGCAAACAAGCTGTATCTTGTTGATACAACTCTGGTTAGATACATGCTTACGGACATTGATCCCGTTTTGACAAATGTGAAGTACATCACTCCCGTCACGGAGCGTGGGATATACGTACAGCAGATCTGCAGTTCGGCCATCAAACGCGTGACATCGGATGGTCAAGTACATCACTTTGTTGATTTCAAAACCGACCAGAATTACGCATATTCACTGCAAACTATTCGCATCTCAAATACAGGAAGGATTCTTCTCGCCATGGAGGTAAGCGGACAAGGCAAACAAGTGCAATTCCATGTATATAACAACAATGGTATCAAGTCATCAATTCTAAACAACAGCAAGAATTATATAGAACAAGTCGGCGAGAGTGTCCACACAGCATCGGCCTTTTACATGCTTGACACTTCCAAGGAACTTCCCGCGAATCAGTTCCAGCCAGGAAGTGTTGTGAATCTAGAAACCGGGGGGAAATATGTTGGAGTTATAGGACCTGAGCCAGCCAAACTATTCCATCCCAGAGGACTGTGCAAGGACCAAGACGATCATCTTATCGTTTCTGACTATTGGAACCACGCCATTCACCAGTTGACATGTGAAGGGAAGTTTCAGAAATTCGTGATGACGGAATACGACGGACTGATGTACCCAACTGCAGTTGGCATTGACAACATCAACTGGCTGTGGATAGCTCAAAGGGATGGACACATTCACATCATCAGATACATCCCGCAAAATATCAGTGGAATCACCAATGCATAAGCACCAAACACAAACCATGGTTGCTTAAGTTTCAGTCAGTAAATAATATATATATATATGTGGAGCCGCCCGTATGCTAGTGGGCGGCTCCTTATATATGAGATATATATTTGTTTTTTTTTTTTACCGACAGCAACTGCACAAACACTAGTACAATGTACCATCATGGAGCAGTACCACCATAACATGTGGTAATCTGGGTATCCTTTGACTCTACCACCAGACAGAATATACCCAGTGATGCAATTCTTTAGCTTATTTGATACATTGAGAAAAGTAAACCTCCAATTGTAGCATCTGTACGTGGATCAGGCCTAGGGATACCGTATGTACGCCGACATGTTTCATTCTATTGAAACTATCCACGTGGCAAATACAGTGATATTTTGCAGATCGAACAGACCATCATTGCCGATCAAGGATCACCAGAAAAGAGCATAACGATTAATTAGTCCTGCTGCTTTAAAAGGTGTAATTCCCGGTTTCAAAGAGACCCTATACTCCAGCAAATGTATGTGACGTTTTTTTCGAATATACATTGTATTTATCAATCATAAATGAGATATGTAGTTTGTCTACCGGATGTTATTCAGAATTAAAGATTTCTGGTTTACTAGCTTAGAGATAGTATTGCTATTGTTTTGTCAACTAATCAGTGCTTATATTTCCCAATATTACCGTACGTTTGTAAAGTATAGGTAGAAAGTCTCTTCTCCTAGATGTTAAGTGTTTTGTAAGTACACATACTAATATATACCATTATTTGTTTGTTATGTCATACATGTATTGTCAATATTTCCCAATTTTTTTCCAAGTGCACTATCCAATACGCCAACCACTAAATTTATATGTAAAGCACTATGTAATACCTTTTTATTAAGTATAAAGTATAGTTTAAGAATTTGCTTCATTTGATAATTAAGATTATGAATGAAGCATTCCATAGTTATGATAATACATTTATGTACTTGTGCATACACCAGCTGGTGTAATATTATCACCCTTACTGGTGTCTTCGTAAACCTATATAATTAAACTTCATATCACACTTATCTAGTTTCTATTGTTGTTTGAGACTGATGGCCATCCTCAATATTCCAGGGGCTACTGTTATGTCATAGAAATATTGAAGGCACACGTCTAAGGTGAAACACACTGAGCCGGTAATATTTCTAAAACACCTTCCAGGGGTACAGAAGTGAAAGTGAATGTAACCATTGCTCCAACTTTCATCAACGTTCCATAACATCAGGATTTTTTTAAATTAATAGTCTTTAAAAAAGCATTACAGGTAAGGAGGGGTATCTTTTCTGAAGAATTTTCCCTTGACTGTTGTAATGCTTTCTTATGGAGATTTTAAGTTCTGGATTTCCGAAAGTTAAGGAACGCTGATGAACCAGAGACAAGGATGACTGATGGTATGAATTAACTTTTAATTTAACCAGATGTATGTACAGTTTATCTACGGCACATTAAAACCGAGTCAGTTGAATGATGTGATGAGTTTTATTTATTTTCCTTGCACAATTCTTGTAAATCTTTCACAACAAATACTTATAAACTTCATTTAATTAAAACTATCCACTTGTTTGTACACAAGCTTCTATACAGTTTAAGAAAGATGTACATATTGAAAAAAAAAAATAGTTTTAAAGATTAAAGATTTTTTTTTTCTGTGAGTAAAAGCAGATGTAAGAAATTACAATGCAATATCTATTTAAACATAAACCAAATCTTAAGGTTTTCAAACATTTAAATTTTGTGCAAACATTTCTGTAAATATCCCAAAATCCTCATAAGATAATCTAAGCAGTCCACCTGGCACTTGTACAGCTACACTAATCACTCATGTCCATGTCTACCGACTGGAGATTACTGTCTGAAGGAGTGGATTTCACTGGTTTCTCCTCAGAGTCACTGTTACTGTTCTCCAGCAGTTTCTCTTCTTCATCGTAGTTACGTATGACCTTTGTGTCCTTGACTTTTGACTCCTTGTGCTTGTCGTCACGATCTCGTTCCTTATCTTTGTCCTTGTGACGTTTTTTCTTCCCTTCCCTGTCGCGGTCTCGATCGCGGTCACGATCCCTGTCCCGACTGCGATCACGCTTTTTGTCCTTCCTAGACCTGAAATGCAAGTGATAATGATTTGTGAAAAACAAATTGAACCAAGTATTGTTTAGTTCAAGGCCATCACAAGCATTAGTCACGAAAATAGAAACTTACTGAAATTTAATGACCATATCTAAAATAAGCTAAAATTCTGGACCCTATATTTTGAAGATATAGAAAAAGAACAGCACAAGAATATTTTTAGTCTTTAAAACAGCTTTCAACTCACTTGTGACGAGATGTTGAACGTGACCTTCTACGAGATGTACTCCTGCTGCGTCGATTCCTCTTACTCACCTTCTTCCTGTTATTTGAAAAGAGAGCATGTCAGTAGGATAAATAAGTAAATGAAATCATCAGTATCATTTGGAATGGTATTTAACAGAACACAATAGAAAGGTTATTCCAAAATGAGAAGCAAAACTGATTTTTTCACAATGTGAATTTTCTTCCCAATGGCATAGACTTATCAACAATTTGCAAACAAAATAGACCCCAATAACAAAGAAGATAGAAAGGGAGAAAACACCATCAAAAAGAAGGCTGGAGTCCATACACATGAAACTAAATCTGCTGCCCTTAACTTGTGAAGAGGGTTAACAGATCAAAGCTGTTAACTACTGGCTTCTGATAGCATGTACCTAGACCAATACTCACGTGTGATACAAGTCTTGGTGAAAAGAGCAAAGCTCTTTCAGGGAGTTATTTCTGCTTCGCATTACGTAATATTTGAAATCACCAATATAACATTTAAAATTGTTACTTTTATGATACAAATCCTTCTCTATAACAATATATGTCAAATAACTTTTGTCCAATATTCTGGTAAAAGTTCCCTGCAATTCAGGGTGAATTTTCATTACACGTATATGGGGTTTTGGAAAATACCCTTCAACTTCATATATAAAACTGGAATTTAAATCATTAAACACACCCTCTGCTTCGGCTACGACTGCGGGATCTTCTGTTTCGCCGAGGACTACGAGATGACCTGCGTGGACTCCTACGAGGACTGCGGGATGACTTCCTGGCAGGGCTACGAGACACTTTCCGTGGCGGGGGGCTGCGCGAGATCTTCCTTGGACTACGCGAAACCCTCCTTGGGCTTGTAGATGCTTTCCTTACAGGGCTTCTGCTTTTGCTGCGAGTCTCGCTAGAAGACCTATGAAGAAGAAAACATGATTTGACAAAGACTATTAGAGCACAACACAAAAAAGTTAGCCAACTTCAACTAAGGACACAATCTACACTCAACAGAAATGTATCCTTTTTCTGAAAACATTCTTAACTTAGAAAGGTCATGATAATTGATTCCTCAACTGGTAACAAATGAAATGTAAACAAGAATTGATGAGATTTTGAAAGGTAGATAAAAACGTTTCAACTGAGCACTATATATTATTATGCTGTTGCTTTATTTAAGAGATATGCCGTATTTGCTGTAATAAGCACCCCTCCCCTTTCTATAGGGGTATTAGAATTATATAAGCGCCCCTTCTAATTATGGCAAGGATTTCCCTGATGCACAAAAACCTGCATTTTGACTCCTAAAATTGTCAAAGGACTCCCAAAATTGATGAAGGTTTACTATATATTATTTGTGATGGGAGTCCCAGGACTCCTAAATTTATTAAACTTGAGGGTCCTAGGGAAAACCTCATTGTGCGCATGAAACACAAATATTGGGATTATATCAAGCGCCCCCTTTGGAACCAATTTTTTAGCTGCCCTGAGTGCAATTACAGCGAATATGGTACCTTAAACGTAAATCATATGTACGAGGGGTGTTCCAAAAATAATGTCACTTGCATCGGTGCTCATATAGCGGAAGTGCTTTTGTTCATTTTAATTTGCTCTGCCCTTCAAAATACTCTCCGCCAGCCAGAACACACCTTTTTAGCCGTTCAATCCATTTTTGGAAGCATTTTTCATATTCTTCAATGGGTACACCCATCAGACACTGATAAACAAAAGATCCAAGGGCATTTCTCGAATTGTATCTCCTTCCAGATAAATGATATTTAAGTTTTGGAAAGAGCAAATAGTCGCAGGGGGCCAAGTCTGGCGAATACGGAGGGTGCGGAAGGATGGTAACATTCTCTGACTCCAAAAAGTCAGTCACAATACGTGCCTTGTGAGCGGGTGCATTATCATGCAAAAGTCGGACATACTTAAGTCCTGTTTTGGGGCGGCGACTTTTGTAGTAGTTCTTCAACTTTCTCAAAACGTTTTTATAGAACTTGCCTGTGAGCGGTCTGCCTTTTGGCACCGGGATTTGAATAGTTGGACTCTTATTAGTGAAAAAAATAGCATACAAAACCTTCTTTACCGTTCGTATTCGTTTGGCATTACTTGGGCGTCTGGCATTTTTAGTGGCCCATATTCGGTTGGCAACCTTCCGCCTTGGTTCAAAATAATACACCCAGGTCTCATCACCAGTGACTATATTATCAAAAGGCTTTTTACTATATTTTGGGTACATTTTGAGAAGTTTTTTTGCCATTGTTACACGCGTCTTCTTTTGCTCATCCGTTAACAAATGGAGTATCCATCTTGCATTTATCTTTCTAACTTTTAGGTGTTTCTTCAAAATTGCATGAACTCTTGCTAACGACATGTTTGTCATTCGAGTTAATTGTCTTACGGTGAATCGAGCATCAGTTTGGAGGATATTTCGAATTTTTTCTATGTTACCTTTGGTCGTAGTTGTTGCAGGACGACCTGGGTGAGCAGCATCTTTCAGTTACTGCTGCAAAGCACTTAATTTACATACCCACCTACAAACAGTCCTGTGAGACATTTGGCCCTCCCCATAAATGTCACACACCTCACGGTGAATATCTACAGCCTTTATGCCGAGTAATGACCTACCTTTTATATAGGCCCTAATTTCAAGAACATTTTCACCTCGTTTTCCTGTGATTTTGTGTCTAGTCTAACGAATAGGCTATGAAACGATGTACACTGTACCGAGGCCAGTGAACGTGTGGACGAGATATTTACCTGTGTCACGAGCCAGGGATCACTCAATCGACACGAGGTGGTTTTCTGCATAAATTGCACGATTTCCGCGAAATAAAGCACAGATGACATTATTTATGGAACACCCCTCGTATTGTAACACCGCAAATAGCAAAGTTTATGAAACAAGATATGATGTCAAGTTTGATGTGAATCAAAAATACATTTGTTTCACACAAAGAGTTGGCACATGCATATATACTGAACATATCTTAGTAAAAACAGTGTATAATACAGAGAAAGTATTAAGCTGGTTCCAAAATATTGAACAAAGCCAGTGATCATCATCAGATGTGTGCAAAGTACAATTCCGCCAATTCAAATAATTTCTTTGTACCAAATTCAAAATAAAACATGCACAATTAAAATTCAAGGGAACCTTGGACAGAAACTCCAAAAATCTTAAGTTCTACTTGATCATAAAATACCATCAAATTTCAAGATGACTGCCTGCAGGCAGCCATTGTATAAACCTACAAGCCAAAACTGAAGAAGAAGGGAAACTAACTTTAAAATATGAGAAAGCTCTCCGGGGTACTTCATGGTAAATAATTGTAACAGATTTCTAAGAGTAAAATCTCCAGGCAGCCTACTTCTTAACTGTGAAAATTATCTATCCTATACTGCTGATAGAGAAAACACACTTGGACTATTCAAGACTTCTTAGCACTTTAACCACCAATTATAAACAACATAATGATTATTTACAGGGTGATATTGTACCCTATAATAGATATGTCCTTGCTACTTTAATAACAGTCGTGGCATTTTTCAATACCTTGAATAACACTTTAAATACAACACTTTGACATCAAAAAATAATTATCACAGATACCATTGAATTCATATGGTTAAGACTATTTAACTACTGGTACATTTGTTCCATACAATGATATCAAATGGACACAATTTTTGCTATCTTTCAATAGTTTGAATTTATCATAACCCAACCACCATGTGCATGCAATTTAAATAAAACAAATATAAAGACGGCAGAAGCATCAAAGTGACATTAACCAAATACTGAGTTTACCTTTGTTTGGGCTCTGTTTTGACCTCATCGGAAGGTTGAGAGGGGCTACACATGACAAAATAAATGTTTTGAAATGTAACCTGGGGTCACCAATGATGAAACACATAGCAAGCGAGATTTCCACTGTTATGTCCAATGATTGCAAATGATGGTAGATGTCAAATATGCTCACTTAAAACGCATTAAAAAGTCAGCTATAGATTCACAGACAAACAGACTTTCAGGTAGATTTTAAATTAAGCCTTAGCACAATAAATGGATGTATCAAAGGAAGACAGAGTCGTCAAAACCAGGGAGGGGGACTTCAATGCTACAAAATATCTACTCTGAAGTAATACTGGACATTCCGAACCCCTCTTTTATCAAAACTCTGACATCCTAATCATCATTATTATAAAAGTGCCCTCAACAAACCAGTATTCTTTAACTCATTCTCTCCCAAGTACACGTCTGAACTCAAAGGTTGAAATTTGATCATTAAATTTCAGGAGTGAATGTCAATGTTAAGACTCTACCATCACAATATGTGTTATCTATAAAGCTTAAACTGTTTACTTCATTTTTATTCCTTAATTTCCACTGACATCAATTGAGAAGATAACCTTTCTGCAGGTCAATATTTATGACTATGGTCTTTTGACTTGTTTCGGGATCATCAATTTCAGTTTTTTTCTCAATATGAGAGTCATTGTCATGAACATGTTTGACAGTTAGGATAACTTACCTATGGCCAGGTTTGGTAGTGCTGGCCGACTCAGTAGGGGAACTGATTAATGAAACAAAATAACACTTATCACAAATCGGATGTTATAAATTCTACGCAGCATGTATGCTTTAGTTTTCAGAAGAAATACAGTTAATCAGGACAAATATACAAAACAGTCAAACCTCGTTTTTCTTGAACTTGCAAAATTTGGTGAGCCTGCAGAACTTGAGTGAGTATTAAGTAAGTAACAGCCTAACTTCACACCAATCATTTCAACTCACTAAACTTGAATACTCTGATTACTAAAAAGTTTCCCACTTTCCACCAACTTCGAGATAACGAGGTTCGACTGTTTATAGACATGATGGATGGAATTCAAGAATCACATGACAATCTTTTTAAGCACATATAAAGAGTGTTACAAATCTCGTTAACTATATGTATCACAATGTGATAGTAGAAATGAGTGAGTCACAAAAAATTGATAATAAACCATTATTAGAATTAATGCAAGAAATACGACCAAAAGGAGAAAAATTGTCTTCATACTAGTGTTACTGTGAAGACTCCATATCCACAGCTGTTACGATCCCTGATTTTAGCGATTTAGTATTTTGATCAGGGCTATTCCTGTAAAACTTCTGTCCAACTCCTAGGGGTGGGGGGGTGGGGGGGGGGGGGGGGGGGGGGGGGGGTATGGTGGGATGTTGGGTGGTTGGTGGAGGTAGGGGTGAGTGGTGTGGTAGCTGAGTAGATAAGACATCTGGCTGCTGATAATCACCAGTCTTACACCCAAAGAATTGCTAGTACAAATTAAAGCCTACGAAGACTCCAAAACCTTAATGGTTAACCTTAACAAAACCTAAAGCCTTAGGGTAAGATAGACATCTTATTGGAATAGCCCCTGAAAACTTGGCACAAGAATTTTATGCTTTGAAAACTTAATCAAAATTTCCATTTTTTGACCAGGATGCAAGTAAGTTTTAGGTGGAAGACTAAAGAAAATGTCCAAATATTTAATGATATATGGAAGAGTTTTTTTTAAAGAAAAAACAATTTAAGAGAATATTGATTTAAAGATGTGTTACTAACTCTGTGAGTGCGGGGGGAGCCTCTGATCCATCCTTCTGTTTACCCGGTTTGTTATCCTCCCGTTCCAGTTTAGGCGGCGACAATGACTTCTTTCTCTCTCTAGATCGTGAACGTTTTGGTGTACGGCTTCTTCTTCGACTCCTGAAAACACCAAGAAAAGTTAGTACAACCAGTCTCAAAACGGTATGATTGGACTCATAAATGGTAAGCAAAAATGCTCAAGCCCAGATGGATTTCAAAAATGAAGCCATATTTCATAAATGACTTCAGTTTTGCAATTTTTATTCATCTGGGCTTAAGCATTTTTATATTTCTAGAAGTGGTTGATATTCATGTACCTAGTACTTTTTAGGCTTGCACCAAGCTTTTCATTTCTACCATTTTACCAAAGCAATTCAAACAGGGTCAATCTTCTCAGATGACTGAAAGCTACGATTCTGATAAATTGTAGGAATAAAAATGCTTGATATTTCAAATACCAAATGCATCTGCTCTTGAAACAAAAACATTGTGTTTTACTTTTAACTTTATAAAATTTAACAAAAACACAACATAAAGAAAATTTATTGTCAATCTTGGAAGATCTCTAACCTTGACCTTGAGCGACGACTATAGGCTCTGGGAGGTGTTCTTGATTTACGCCTGCAAAATAAAAAAATAGAAATCATAAATTTACACATCCTAGGACAAACAAGTTTAATTCATAAACTAAATGCTAATTTCTACACAAGGTGCGCGCTATTTTGTCTAGCATAAGGTTAGTGCAATATGTACAAAAGTTATGTTGTTTAAGTTAGGTTGTGGACCAATGTAGTATGTAGTCATTCTGATTGTAAAACACAATCAATCACCTTCATTTTGAGCCCATAAACAATACTATATCATATACACCTAAGCACTGTCTGATACAAAGGTGCACATTGGATCTATCCTTTGTTGATTTACCTCCCTTAAAGATAATACGTTTTCAAGACATTTCTCTCTCAATTATTTCAGCACACTATTTATCTATGAATCCAGATTAACAGTTCTCTAGGATTTGAAGTTGTGTCGATTATGGCCGAGATTTTCACATATTCAATCTTTTCGCAACAGTATTTTCCTTCTCATATTATACACCCCATAAACCAGTTAATTATAGGGCAGTGAAACACTCTTTTCTATATTTTGTTTTATGACTAAGAATTGTATTATAATTGGTACACAAATTCTCAAGGGAGACAATCTACTTTAAGCTCTATACTATTAAAGTGGTCTTTTCATGGGAGATAACTTACTTTAAAGAGTTCTAAAGATACTAAGTGGTCACTTTCAACATGCAGCTACATGTACCTAAGTTTATAGGTCCATTAACATGTCCCTTATCTAAGGTATGTATTAAGTTGTAGCCATCAGAGGGCAATAAGAGGATGATTCATATAGGTCACTGAGTAGATTATGCTTAATTTCTCCCACCATTCAAGCATGTTCCTCCGAGGCTATCTATTTAGTATTATAACCATTCAGTTTAGTTTGGCTTATTTTGTTTTACATCCTATTAGCAGCCAGGGTCATTTAAGGACATGTCAGGTTTTGGAGGTGGAAGAAAGCCAAAGTATCCAGAGAAATACCACCAACCTACAGTCAGTACCTGGCAACTGCCCCTCATGGGTTTCAAACTCGCAACCCAGAGGTCGAGGGCTAGTGGTAAATTGTCGGGACACCTTAACCACTTAGCCACTGTGCACGTGGCCCTCCATTCAGATCTAGATTAAGAAATGGGATTGTATGTACATACATGTAGCTAATCGTTACCAAGAAAGTTATTCAATGGGAATACATGTAGAAGGTTAATTAGTGAACAATAACCTTGTAACGTTTAACTTATTGTTTATTGAAGATACTTTGGGATTATTTTGGGCGGTTGGATTAGATTAGCATGTCTCATTCTGACACTTGGCTCCATTAAGCTTGCCCAAACACTTTTAAAGTGAACTGTTTCACATGCAGTGATTTTCGTATTCTTTAATTATTATTGTAACTTTTCAATTGGGAAAATAAACCAATATTTCCATCTGATTTGGATTTTTTCTCATTAATAGACAGTTTTTATGGCCATTTTCTCCATGTTTTCAGTGTTTGAACAACTATGTAAATGCTTATTCGTACTTAAAAATAACATTTCTTCACATTCACTGATGTACATTCACAGTATAAATTTTTGATTTTTGGGAAAAACAGAAAATTTACCCCCAAAATATCACTGACATGTATATATGGTTGGAAACTTAGACAAAACCTACAAAGTGACCTTACTTCAACAAAGCATCCTCTTGTCACCATTCAGATGTGAACTTACTAACAACCCACAACAGACAGATCTTCTACAACTTTCAGTGATCAGTCATTTCCGTAAAAATAGATCTAAAGCATAACAAAACCAACAGTCCTCGACAGCGAAATGTTTGTCTGAAATGTTCTTTTTTTCTTCTTGATACATGCACGACCTGCACAAATTGCGATTGGTATTACATACCAGAATGATTTCCTTTTTTAAGATTGAACTTCACAATTCAATCACAGCAACATAATTGATGAAATTTGTCAAGGAATCATGTTGGTGAATTCCAGAGGTGTTGGCTATTTTAATTTTTTTTTACATGTATCATTTTTCATATGCCGTCTGTTTAAAAAAAGAAAGAATATCTTGCTCTTTTAAAAGACTATAAAACCACAAAAGTTTATTTGTATATGTGTGAGAGAATTGAAAAGTTCACATCAGAGTTAACATACTGAAGTAAAATGATTTTATATTTCTTAATAAAAAGAACTGTTTTTGAATGTTCTACAGTGATCTACAACTATCTTCTGTAAATCTGTTACCATAGGTAACTGTAGCGAAAAGAGTGGCGAGTCAATGCATGGATCAAAGTAATTCTGTAAAGTTCATGTGTACAACTTAACATTATACAGTAATACACTAGCTTTACATTGTACTGATTATGACAATTCTCTGATTATTCATAAGTTTCACTTAACATTATACATGAATACACTATCACTGCATGGGAAATGCACCCTTAATTCTTACACTGTTCATAGTACATTAACATCGACATGTACTCTATAATTTCTGTAGTGAAAAAGACCATTTTATATTAGGAATCTGCCACAATTTGAACTAAAACTTTTATAATCAATTGATAATAAGGACAAAATTTTGACATTTTTACAGTATTCATATTTTTTTACCCTATCTAGTGATGTTATGCCAATGGTTTGCGAACTATAATGCTTTAGTAAGGACAGTATGTTTTTGGTAATGTTTAAAACACATTTTGGTTCTTCTTTTACCCGAACTCAAAATCAAATTCAGATTCAATTTGTTAAGGATCTAAACAATACAACAGATATAATGTAAGTATGTAATATCCACTAACATTCCTACAGAAGATACCTTCTCATTACCGTTAATACCTTCTCATTACTATTTACTCCTAAACAATATATTCACTGAGTTTGGAACATCCAATCATCACAGAAGAGGTCTTTCTTAAATTTAGGGCCACTAAAAGATAGATTCTCACTAACGGCTGTATGTTGGTTAGTAAGTTCAAATCTGTCAGAACAAATTTATCGTCCATGAACGGAATGAATAATCTGTTAAATTCAACTATGAAAATAAATGGACAGGACTACGGATCAGCATCTTTTAAGGAACCTATGGACAAAACTGAAGTTTTTCACTCCCTTTATCTTTCGTATATATTGATATATATTTCCTATGGTGTCATTCCCCTAAAGAAAGGTTATTATTATAGATGCATAGTATAAAAAGCTAGCTACCAGCTTTATACAGTTTAACTTTTAAAGGGGAGATAACCCAAGTTGGATATTTAAAAATCACATGTACCTCGTACAACACAGATCTAGGAGACTACATGCACGCCAAGAAAAATACGACAGAGAAGAATTTTTGTGAGTAGAGCGAGGGGTCATACTACCTGATTGGGAAGATGATTTGACCCCGGAGTGGACCCCTAAACAGGAAACAAAGCTTACATTAAGAGGGGTTCACCACCGCATGCACAGGAAACAAAGAAAAGCCTGCCTTAATCATTAAAAAAATATGGAACGCAAAAAAGCCGACACTTTAAGGGTCCACCTACGATGCTTCAATTAAACCTGTTTCTCAATACAGAAAATAAATGTGAACTACAACCCATATATCAGTTCATAGCTTTGAAGAAAAAAATACAATTGCTTAATCTGCTATGTTACGATTAACTTTTTTATTGAATCTACTAATTTCACATTTTTCTGTCAGATCTAAGCACTTACTATATTGATGAATGACATTAATTTAAGGTAAATCATTTTTATCCCATTTCCTTGAGTAATGTGTGATAGTAATAATGGAAAGCAGTGGGTAAACTATACTATTTACCTGGTGGGAAAATAGTTCTTTCCTTTCTCGTCAGTACTTCTTCAAAAAGGAAACAAGAGTCTATTACAATTTAAAAACTTGTTTTTTTTTTCAAGCTAACGTCACACATAAATTGCTTGTTTGTTTTACCAAATCAATTATCATGTTCTTCTCTAAAGATGTCAAACCTTTCTTTTGACATGTTTTCTGATGTAATTTGTGCTTGGTTTCTCAAGCAGAGAAGATCGACTGTTTTGAGTGCAAAAGTAATTGTGAACAATATCTGTTCTGTTTAAATTTCATCAACTCACTTTTCAGTTGACCCCTGCTTGGATCTGCAATAAATAATTATAAACTACTGGTACAAATCTTGTGATATTGAAAATGCATTAAGAATAAAGCATCAAACTTTCTCCCTTGCATACCTTAGTTATCATAACTCTCTTTCTGAAAATCGCAAATTCAATCTTTTCAATGATTTCACAAAACACATCCCTCAAACTTGATTTTAAACACATTCTCTCCAAAATAATCAATATAAAAGATTTTCACTTGTGAACAATGGCACCCTCATGCATTTTGTTAGATTTGAAAATACACTTGGTACATATTCAATGCTTAATCATACTAAAACTCACTTTTCAGTTGATCCCTGCTTGGATCTGTAATAAATAATTTCCTTGAACTCAGTCCCTTCTTTTGGCATTTTTGTTTTCAAAAGCAAATAAAATGCTCATACAAGTCTAATCTTCCTTAACCACCAACAACACATGAAGTAACTGCTTTTAAACAGTCATGGTTGATATTTTTTTTGTATTTCTTATCTTAGTTAATTTATCTAATTTACCCCATAAAAATGACGTTTTCCCCACTAAAAACTGGTGTAATACAGCTATAACTGACAAATCAAAAATATTGTACTCGTATTTTGTTATTCCAGAAACCGTTTTATGCTTCATTCTATTGTTTTAGCTCTACAGTAAAAGCATTTTCAATAATTAGGACACGGATCTGCTGAACTACATTTGTAACTTGTCTATTATCATATGGAATTGATTAAAGTGGATGCAAATATTTTCATCATTGCTGTTTCCTGGTAGATTCATTATTCTAAAATCACCTGTTAATAATGTATCATTAACCCATTATATATCATTAGTTTTAATATTTCAAGAAATAGGTAGCATTCCTTTCAACTCACATTTTAGCAGTACCTTCCTTCGATCTGTAAGAAATAAATTACTTATTGTACTAAAAACACACTGCTTTTCTTTCTGTACTATAAAGTACCCTATAAATACAGGCCTGAAGTACTAATCTGAAGAGTACAGAGTATCCCGATGTGTACAACGATGTATTGTACTAAGAAATTTGATTGTACACTTTTCCCAATCATTCTCTATGTATTAATGAAACTAGATTATATCAACCTGACCATAAATTACATTTTTTTTAAATATATATTTTGCCATCATTACAACTAATAAAACTTTTATGAGTTCAAAAGGTGCGGGCAAAAAATATTCTTTATTCATTTTGCATTTCATAAACTACCTTATAAGCTTGATTCTAGCCACCTTCCCTATACTAAGTTGCCAAAGGATGCTCTCAACTAAAGTTAGGTCAAAATCTGATGAACTTTTGATCATGAGGAGAAGTAGTGCTTTATATTAAAGTTGACAGAAGACAGAAGCTGCACAATTGTATAAAGGATAAAGGACCAGTGTACAGTTAAAAACTAAAATTAATTGGTTTTTATTGCAAAAATTAATTTGAATGTCACTGAATCAGAATGTCTGTAACTGTATCTATGTCTATAAATTAAATAGACAACCTATAGTAAGTAACATCCTGCTTGACTGAAGTTGTCCATGGCTGTTAAAATGTTTAAGAAGAGGCTGTGGTGTACCAATACAGAGACATAACACAGTGCCTTCTCATGATATAACTACTTATACAGTGCCATTCGACTAAGGGCTATTCAATTGTTAATTTTGTGGGGGAAGTGGGAGACAAATGTATTAATATATCATGGGTGGTGGAGTTAAAACCAGATCTGCATACAATTTCTTATATCATATCTCATTTGATATTTGATGGGTGGTGGGGTCTCTGAAAAAGTGCCTCCGGCCCTTCACATTAATTCTTGAATAGTCCTAACTTAAGGACATATATAGACCTTGCAGAAAATTACTTTACTTAGGTTTTAAATGAGATTGCATATGTAAGCATCAACAAAACTTGCACATGGCACGTGCCACATAAAAATCCATTATCTGATAATAAGTACAATGTGTGCTATAAAACAGAGTTCAGTAGTGTTAGGATCCCTGCCCATTGCACTGTGGATTTTCATACATACAGTAATTCCCCCTTAATATCATTCTAGATACAGTAATTCCCCCTTAATATCATTCTAGATATACAGTAAGTTCCCCTTAATATCATTCTAGCTATACAGTAATCTCCCCTTAATATCATTCTAGATATATACAGTAATATCCCCTTATATCATTCTAGATACACAGCAATCTCCCCTTAATATCATTCTAGCTTTACAGTAATTTCCCCTTAATATCATTCTAGATATATACAGTAATATCCCCTTAATATTATTCTAGTTACAATAATCTCCCCTTAATATCATTCTAAACACATATAATAATCTCCCCTTAATATCATTCTAGATACAGTAATTCCCCCTTAATATCATTCTAGGTATATACAGTAATCTCCCCTTATCATTCTAGATATATAAAACTGTAGCTATGCTAATTTCTGACGATCAAAACAATGTCTGTTTGTTATGACTTGATGTATCAATATTTATTTTGTGCATAAAAGTTCAAGTTTTAGCTTACTAAATTCCAAAAAGCTTAAGACTAAAAAATTTTAGCAAACTAGAAAGAACAGTTCCTAATGGTAAGTTACAAATTTTTTTACAGTGGTACAGGGATTCTGAACGGTGGTAAGTTAGAAAGCAACAGGTCAGATTAGTAGGAAGATCTAGGTTCTTAGGAGACATTTTATGAAACAATGACTCTTTTCAACAGGTATATTAAAAATTTGTTTTTGAGATGATCTGGGGTTAGACACCTAGAAAACAAGACCAAGAATTACAGAATAGTGTTTTGCTTAACATCATAATCAAAACTCTTTGACCAACTTGTTTTAAAGTGCTATAAACGTTGCACTAACAAGGCACTTCTGTTCAAGATTAGTTGTTCAAAATTTTATCAACAATCATCAAAATCTGAGTCTGAATTAGCTTCAAGATAATTGAAATTGTAAAGGGCACTTGAATTTTTGTAAAAGGAATTTTTTTTTTCATCATTCATAAAAACTTGATTGTGTCAGATTGATTTATGTTAATAAAATTTTGAACCAACATAGTTTTTTTGCAGAAAGTATGCATTTCAAGTGGGCGATCTGCACACACACGGATTAGGATTTTTCATTGTAGCATTACCTTGATCTTGATCTTGACCGTTTGCTTCGTGTTCGGGACCTGGATCGACTCCTGTGACGAGATCGATCACGTGACCTCTTGCGTGACCTGTTGAAATGATTTCTAAGTAACATATACAAAATGCAGGAAAGCAGCAAACATAATGACTAACAAACAAAGTTGTTGACTCTTCTTTCAATTCAATCTATTAATCAATTTAATACCTATTAATTTCATTTTTCATAAGCCTTTTCCATATGTTTTAACTTGAATGGTAACATTATTGTATAACTCACATAATTATCATAAAAAAAAAATCAATGAAGGGTCATAAGACAGGGAAATTAAGTAAAATGAAAACCCAATGTTTTTTTTTGCAGATGATACAAGCATTGTTGATGTTGTGAAAGTTTGCACATTATTCAACAAACCTTTTGCGAGTCCTTGACTTGGATCTGGAGCGCTTCCTAGACCTAGATCTACGCGACCTTGACCTCTTTCGTGACCTTGACCTAGATCGTCTTCTAGACCTTGACCTCTTACGAGAACGGTCACGCTTTCTTGACCTAGAACGACTGCGCCTTCTTGACCGTGATCTTGACCGGTATCGTTTCGTGGAACGTGATCTACTTCTGTCTCTTCCTGTAAAAAGAAAGTTTAAATGCTCGATGTAATTACTCTGTCATACTATTAAATAATTAATCATCTTAACTATTAAATTAGTCCAAAACATGCCACTGGAATGGTCGTCATTTTTGTTTAAATTATATTTTTTTTTCGTGACTGGAATGGTCATCATTTTTTTTTTAAATTATATTTTTTATCTAGCATACTACTTTTATACGAAAAATTTCATAAAAGCCTGAAACATTAATTGTCTTTGTTTAAAGGCTGTAAAAGTTCAAAAAGTTTGATACTGAAGATTTCAACCCTATTCAAAACATGTTCTTATTTTAAATGTGCATGAATAAATTTATACCAATAGTAAATTCTTCCCTTGTATGCTTTGAAATATACATCTCTAAATGTGAAGAACTTGTAAAAGTAAACATCTTGTGGAAGAATATATCTTGAAAATATATGTATCATGTGATAGAACATAAATGATTAAAAGTTCTGTATAATGGAAAATTAAAATCCTGTTTGAATTAAAAACAAAATCAAACATAGTTTTACTCATAAAACCCTGCCAAAACAGATGATTCCAAAAGTTTTCATACAAGAAATCTTTGTTGAAATCAGTTCATAGAAGTATATTACTGATTCCTTAGATAAGGTATTTATCTCTAAAATTGATGTCTCATTAAGGTCTACATACATTCAGTAAAAGTGTAAACTACAAAACTACCTTTGTCGTCTACGGCAGCTGTGATGAGAGACTGGGCTTCCTTTACTTTCTTCATGGCTTCCTCTATCTCCCTCTGGGCTGCTTGTTGGGTTTTGGTGATAGGCTTGGAAATGGCATTGGTTGCATGACCGACACTGTAATACAACATCAAATCAGTTACCAACATTTATTTACTAACAAAGTATAATCATCATAATGATAATACCATATTTCTCTGGCAATAAGCCCAGGGGGCCAGTGCATTAAATAAAGTCAAAAGTGGGCGCTGGGCTTATTACAGTGCATGGGCTTATTGCCAGAGAAATAGGGTATGCCATACTAATGCTTTGTATGTGTCACCACAACAATGTTAAACAGATTTCATCACTAAACCAAACTTTATCTAAGAGAAGGAAACTTTTAATATTTAAACCTTTGATAATATTTATACATATCCGGCATATCCCCTCGTCTTTATAAAAACTTTTGTAATCTACATGTAGCTTAATCAAAACAACACACTGACATATATTTGGAAGTGTTTTTTAACAACTAGTGAAAATTGACACTCTCTAGTATTATGTAGGCATGTGCCAGTACATTAACTGACATCTTTACACAATATGTTTAGAAATTTGATGCAAATAACTTTTACAGAGAAAACGATGCTATTAGAAAACACAATAACAATCCAAATGTACCATGAACACATTAAACAAAGAGTCATTACTTGCAATCTGCCCTACTTAATAACAGCATGCATGGAAAGTATTAAAATATGACATTGACTTAGACAGAATAATAAGAAGCTTTGGTCACAAGTTACTTTAGTTTTTTAAAATGCTCTGTTTCTAGAATAGAATTATGCAGTTTACTTTAAGAAAAACTTTTGTAAACATGCATCTATTTTTGACAATTCTGCAAACAAGATGTCAAAAAAGCCCATGCAAATTAGCATTAATAAAATGATTTTTTTCAGTAGTAGAGGTGATATTGATATATATAGAAAATAAACGGGACTTGCTAAATACTTGTTGTAAGTAGACTTGAAACTAGAGCTGGTGAAAATGTTCATGAAAGGTTCATCTAAGAGAACATTTCAAAACTACTGTCAGCATTCTACACCTCTGGGACTGAACACTAATTTGGTACTTACGTGATTGGTCTACCCTGGAACACCACTCCACTGTAAGTGAGAGCGGTGGCCACAGATCTCTGATCTGTAAACTCTACAAAGGCGAAACGAGACAGCATGCTTTCGTCACCAGCCATCCTCACATATTTGATTTCCCCAACCTGCGAGAAAAACTTCAGGAGCTGATCAGCAGCAACCTATTGGAGGAAAATGACATCAAATTTTATTAAATCAAAAACTGAAGTCAATCGAAAATAAAATTTAAAGCAGTACAGGAAATATTCAAATGAAATAAAAGAAGTAATGATAAAACTTTGTTGTAAAAAGTCATTTAAGACAACAAAAGCAACAAAAATCCTATACAGAATTTCAATTCAACCAAAAATTTATATTTGACAAAGACATCGCATAGAAATTAAAAGAGAAATGGTCTCGAATTCTTTTTTATTATTTGTAACAAACATTTTTACGAAAATAGCATATTTTACAGTGCAATAATCTTTACTTGCTCTTAGTGTGATCAACTTGTTAATCTACTTACAGTCTGGTCAAGGTTGCCAATATACACTGTGCGTCGAATCTCCTCTATCTTAGTGGGGTCAGTACTTCCAGGGAGTGGAGGATACTGTGGCAGTCCCAAGGCTGTCATACGTGGGTCATAAGTTGTGATCATCTGGCTTGACCCAACACCAGTCATCTGAGGAAAATTGGAAAAAATTGACAGGATAAAATAAAATTATATATTAACATATTGTTTTCATTTACAAAATAAAAGGTAGCAGTTTAATTTCGCTTTCAAAAACAAAAGAGCACACATTATTAATTAATTATATTTCATTGCATTTATCTTATTTTCAAAATTATTACCAAAGTATGTAAAATAATTTTACAAATCACTTAATTGTTAAACATATATATATATATATATGCATGCATGTATTCCATGTAAGCAAAAACTGTTGTACATCAAGATAAATCAACCCTTATTCATTAACAAATATATAGTATTAAGTAAGACTTTCTCTTTATATAATTACCTGACTCATGACATTACTGGGCCAGGTTGGTTGTCCTGGCATCATACCCGCAACAGCAGAAGGGGCTAGCTGTAGAGCAACACTCTCGTCTGGGATTTTCCCTGTAAATTTAAACCAATTAAAGACATAAACAATTTCTTTTGATATTAACTTCTGTTTATTGTTGTTTTATTGAAGTTTGTTATACTTTTGTGACAGTGGCACAGAAAATCTAAACAATATACAGAAATCTGATATTCTTCCAAGTTTCATTTTGTGTGAATTGCTTATAATAATCAGGTTCTTGATTAATTTCAATATGCACAATGTGCATTCCACAATGAGATGTAAATTTACCCATCAATGCTTGATGCTTATAGTAATTATTAACTACAGAATATACATAGGTCTTCTTGCAATCTTAACATTGATTGGCATATGTTAGATTATTGTTACTGCAAGTAAAATGTATAAAAGTTTACCATCCATGACAGGGACAACGATGAGAGCACGGTCAATAAAGACAGTGTTGGTGAGATGCAGCGCCACACCAGTACTTGTGACATCATCAAACTTGACATAGCACACCTTTGGGGACACGTGGCTCTCTGTTTGCCTGGCAAAAGAAAGGATTTGTTGGTTTAAAATAAAGCATCTCGGGAATAGAACTGGGTACCAAAATACTTACAAACTTTTAATAGTCCTCTATACAAGACTCATAAAACAGATATTTTAACGTGCAGACAGCTGTCAACCATGCAACTACTGACCACACTCATCACTGTTGCCTAACTATCTTATTCTTGAGCGGGTCCCCAGGTTTTGCTGTAATTTAACTGTATTATGGCGTATGACTGGAAAAGCTTGATTGCCAGTAAGACAGCATTTCCCCCTCATGTACCTTGCTGGACATTATTTTATTCCCCTTCTGAGAGGACTTGTCTCGCGACTTGGCCTGGGAATATGTAGGTTTTTATCAATATATGCACCTTTGAATTCCCAAAGCAAACAATCAGGGTTTGCGTTGAAGCCGTCCCTATATCTTTTTCAACCATAGAAACTGAAAAGGACCTCACTAATTTTCAGAATTCCCATTTGAACTATGCAGAATCGAAGGACCCCATTTATAAAATACCCAGCGCAAACCATGACCCTTTCAATTAAATAAAGACAAGTTTGTCTGTTACTTTTTACTGTCAGTAAATCATATTCTTAACCAATTTGTGTCCTGCAGCTTTCCTGCATTTTCTTGTTTGTTAAATGATTTTCCAAAGTTTACAGTAGGCCTAATATGTACAATTAGTCTATGAAAAAAGAGCAAACCCATATATCCCCAAAAACATTCTTATTCTGTATTAGGCTAAAGAAAAAAATACCCCCCCCCCCAGATAAAATCAAAGCTAGGTCTATCAGTTGCAGATTTCTTACATCATGGGATCCTCAGGATCTGGGAGAATGGCTTCAGGAGGGTACAATTTGACTTCATCAATTCTGCCGATGTAGCCGAAAAGTGTCTTCATTTGATCTTTTGATGCAGCAGGCGCAACATTAGTGATTTGAATGACTCGAGTATTTATCTTTTCCGACGACATCTTAGAATGCAGATTTAACGCAAATTAACACAAAAAGTAAACGTTTTCTGCCCACCAAATCGATCTCAATCGTTCAAAAATGGCGTGCTTTTTACGACCGATCTCCGGTTGTTGTAAAATAAAAATTTTCAATTTCTAAAATATCTTCGACTAATCAGCAAATATAATGTTTTTATATCATTAAAAACCACGTCATTAGTATTTCAGACGCAACAAACACCAATAAATACAACAGAAAGGTTTTAAGGTCGTCTTCACGAATGTTCTCGTTTTTGGTCTAAGTCGACTTCCTGTCTGCGCCTTACTTCCGGTCTAATTCTCTCGCACCGGTGTGGATCAGTTCAAGAAATTTCACTTAAAACTGCAGTCATTCATTTCAAAAGGTAATTGTTTTTTACTCTGATGTAGTTATATTTATTCTTAACAGTGTTATATCTGATAAAAAAATAGTTTTATTGCAAATATTTTCTAAATAAATGTTAAATTCGAACTCTTCCTGACAGATCTGAACTTGCTTGTAGTTGTGCCTGCCAAAGTGCCATGTCAAATTGTCAGAATATATATCCCCAGGCTAATGTATTTCACTACCTGTGTATCACTACATCATATATATTGTATACAGTTATGTATATATGAAACCTGCTAACATTCAAACTCAATAACAGATGATTATTTGAAAATTAAAAATTATACACTTTTAAGAAATTTAGTAAAATTTATAAAATACTATATACAGTACAGTACATGTAGTAAATTTATTGCAAAGTTCAGCAGATACAAGGTAAATGAGCTGAGACACTGCAAAAATAATGTCATATAACTGCAGTCGGAGTGGGTTTAATCTCAGGACCTCTAGTACTCCCTAACTCTAGATTGACCCACAGGTTTTCTTGACAGGTGATGCCGCAGTAATGTTGGTTTGTATTGTAAAGCTACAAACAGGGTATCCTAGTTGGATGTAGCCGCGGATAAAAGAACTTTGAAGCGATATGATTGGCTACTATTTTGTTAAGAAAACAAGATTCTCTGCCTGTTATAGCCCATGGAGTTTCTGACGAATTTTGCTACATACCTCGAGCTCCCAACCTGATCATGAAAAACCAAGAGGCCCTATGCCACCTTCCATGGGTATATTTCGTTGGATGTAAAACTAAAATGTACCAGAAATAAAAAAAAATGGTTAGAACCAGCTGGGAGGGAACTTTAGATTGATATTCTAGCATTATTTAACAGAATATTGACCTGATGTTTCTGAAGATAGTAGCTATAACATCAAGTCATTATTGCACGACCTCCAATTATTTCACCTATAAGACCAAAAGTATCTCATGTTATTGGAGTACTGTATGATTATGATTAAACAGATTCAGTCAAGTTGGATAGGAAAAAGTGGGTGATCCAAATGAACAAATGTCATTTGTCTTGCATATATGTGTGCAAGAGGGTCAATGCTACAGTACTGCAATACTATTGTAATTGACATGACTGAATACCACTGTCAATGTAAAAGCTACATAAAGTAAAGTGTTCCATTGTCTTTGGCATTACAATAACAGTTACACAAATATGATTATCAGTAACAAAATCTGTATAAAGTCTTAGTGTCGCCCATATATTTGTGTTTTATTCATCTATTCTGTTTTAAAGTTATTATATATATATATATATTGCTCTGTGATTGTTTCATGATGTTTTTTTTCATAAATTTTCAAAATGAAAATGAATTTTCATTTCTTGTTTGAATTCAATAGTTCAAAATGGCAGATGTAAAGAAGTTGGTGTTTGCTATAATGAGGTTCATGGAGGACCAGAAGGTAACTGGTGATCTTGATGAAGATTCGTTGGAAAGCCTTGAGGGTAAGCAGTTTTTTTTATATTATAATCATGTTGGACAAAAATATTAACTGTAAATTAAGATTAAAAAAAAAAGAAATCTGTTCCAATCAGGATGAATTTTAACAAATTTTGCATTTATGTCATCATGATCAAACTTAAGTCTGCTTAAAAAAAAAATGCACTTTTGTTAGATTAATTTACTTACAATATTGCTGGAGGTTCATTTAATTTTCAGACTTCAAAAAGTTGACAGGGAAGGAAGCATGAAAAAAGTATTAATCAGCTGTAATTTGTTCAGTTTCAAGTGTTAATTGATGATGGACTTTAAAAAGTGGATTCCTAATTAATATTGTTCCATTGTAGTTTTTATTCAGTTTGAAAAGACAGTTTGAATATGGTGAATCATGATTGTTATTGTTTTTACATACCAGACAATCTCATGAGCTGAACCTGATATTAATTCGAACATTATTCTATTGATCATAGCTGTTATTTAGCTATCCTGAAATCTCTAAGAATTGCATTAATTTGTCGTTACAAGTCAAACAGCCAGTTTTTTACCTTTGAAAAGAGCAGAAGTGGCCATTCTATTAAAAATGTTTTTCAGTCTCACAAAAAATATGAAATTGAGAATCTTTGATTACAGTTGGACTACAGTGCCTATCCAACGCCTATGGCCTAGATATGACCGACCCTAGTCAGATTGCTAAATACCAGGTACAAAAGAACCTCCTGGATATATTTAACTCACAGCTTAGTTTAGAGGTAAGTACAAATGTACCACATGTTGAGGATTTCTGATGCCAATTTCGATGTTTGGTTCAAATTAAATTTAATGATATAATTCCAAATTGTTTACATAAGCTGCATTCAAAAAAAAATTTAATTTGTATATTGGAGCAATTTTGAAATTCCATTAACTTTGTATGGGATAGACATTTAATCAAACATGAAAATTTATCAAAACTGAAACCTTTATTAAAATTTCAAATACCAGGGTAGTAGAATTGCTTTCAGTTGGCATTCAGAAAGCTAACTGAAAGAAAATGGTTCATAGGAAATACACTACCACGACTGCAGGATCATTTTACATGAACCAAAACTGATAAATGTGTAAGAGCATTGAGCTAAATACTGTAAAGACTGATATGTATACTGTAGGTGTGTATATATATATATACATACATACAATTTATAGCTGCATTGGTTTATAGTTGATATGTTGACTACAAAAGCTTAACATTTAGAGGCACACTCTGTATATAATCTTTATTTTTCATAAATATCAAAAGAAATAGATAGAAAATTGAATACAAATAACTGGTAGCTAAAAAATACTCATTTCAGATAGGTACACACAGTCAGATTCAGTATATTTCTTTACAGCTATAATATAGCTTTATACACTATACTGTGTGCTGGAGCTTCTTAATTCATGAAGATCAGCATGTAACATTGTTCTTCCTGCTGTCCAATTTCAGCCCGATTCTGACTTCTCAACGTTATCCTTACATGAACCTACAGAGGAAGAAAAACAACAAGCAGAGGACAAGAAAGCCACAGGTTTTATAATTATCATTTCATTTTGAACACTTATTAAATACAATTTAGAACACTGTTAATTTGATAATGTTATTATTTGAGAAAATTTCATTTTAAAATTCAGAGTCTGCTTATTATCTACAATGTATGTTGATTATGTTTCAGGAAATGAGTTTATGAAGGCTGAGAAGTATTCAGATGCTGTTGAGTATTACACTCAAGCGATTAAGCTTGACAACAAAAACCCAGTCTACTATTGTAACAGGTAGCCATTGTTATATTTTACTTGTGGTACTTTCTAGGATCAAGGGTACACAGTTAGGAACTGTCATTGAAAACCTGATAAGCCTAAAACAAAAGGCAAATGTAATTTTTTGTTTAAAAAATCCTAATTTAACTTGTATGTGCTAGGATGTTCTATTTGATGTAGATGATTTTTTTCAAATTTAACAGAAAATTGAAATCTTTAATTTCTTATTATGGAAAGATGCTAATTTTTCTACGATGAACAGCGCAATCAGTGTTATAAGTGGTCGCTAATACTCAGTGATGTGACATGTTATACAGAGCAGCAGCATACAGTAAAATAAATAAACACGACCTCACCATAGAGGATTGTCAACGAGCACTATCCATAGATCCAAGCTACAGTAAAGCTTATGGAAGGATGGGGTAAGTATGGCATCAAGACCTACAAGTAATGTTCCCAGTAGAGGCCCAAACAGGGTATCGGTGTTCTGTCGTAGCAGCATATGTATAACCTGCATGTTTGAAATATTATCTGACGTAATACCACAGCAGAGGAAGGCTTTTTAAATCACTAAAGAAACAAAAACATTTTGCTGTCATCATAGCATTCATTGAGTATTTTATCTTTTGTTTCCTCCCCTATTAACATTTCTTTGTGCAGTGTCTCCCAAGGCACCTGTCTACATATGGCTGTAGATAAATGACATTGTTAAATTAAAAAAAATTGATAATAGCAGAAGAATTAAATAAAACAAAATAAAAACATAACAAATTTGAATCTAGAAATTGAAAAGGAATCATCACTTCATATACTTACCGGGTATCAAGTACCTGATTGATAAGATTATCATCCAAGTTACCAGTATTTGTACTATTTTTTACCTTTAATAATTTATGTGTTGTGCTTTTTACCAACAGAATTGCCTACACAGCTCTAGATGACCATGAAAGTGCCCTTGAATGCTACAGAAAGGCCCTTGATCTTGATCCTGGCAACCAGACATATCAAAATAATCTTGAAATATCGGAACAGAAACTAAAAGAACACGCAGCACAGGTACTATATATATTAATGAAAGTGTAGAGTTGATTGACAATGTAAATTAGAAGTCTTAACGGTATTCTTGTATTTATTCATTTTAATTTTACATTACAATGATGTCATCATGTAAAATATCTAATATCTGAATCCAGTACTAAGATTAAAGTTTCAACACTTATTTGTTTACTGGCTTCTGGTGTTTGTTACTTGGTTTATCAATATGTCTATAAATGATTTATTGTCACATATACAAAATATGGAATTAGTAACTACAGTGTAACCATAATAATAATAATAATAATATACAACATTTGATATAGCGCCCTATCTAGCTAACATAAGCCACTCTAAAGCGCTTTACAGTACATAGATATACAATTCTTATACATGTACAATCAATACAATTAACACATACAGTTCTATCATATACAATTCTGAGGAGTTCGCAGCAGCTGCCTTATCAGGCGCTAACTACTTGTCCTATACCACCTAGCTAATATCTCCATATGTGTGTGTGTGCTGGAGATGAATTGTGTTCTGTTTGTAGTGGGACCGTGTTTCCAACGGCATCTTTTAGAGTGCCACCTCACTTGAATGCTACATCACAGATACTGCAACACCCACCCCAGACCATTTTATACTCCACCTGGGTTGTTTGAGTTGTGTGGGCAGGAGAAAAACACTTTCTCTGAATGTTCCATGCATATGACGATTATGGGGATCGAACCCTGTCTGTGTTAACCACTCGACCAATCCGCCCACTAACCATAAAGACTAGGTTGTGTATGCAGAATAACCTATTTGTTTGTTTAACCTGCTTATAAATTTATGCAGGCATTGTAAATCTTAGTCAAGGATTGTCTGGAAACAGAGTCAGACATTTAGTTCCAAGCTTATTTCATAAACAATTGAACACATATGGTTCAGCCAGGACAATTGGTTAGATTATGATAAATGAATGTGATCAATAAGCAGTTTCTCTACTGTTTCAGACTGGATTTAACATGGGAGCAGCAGGTATGCCAGGGATGCCAGGGATGCCAGGAATGCCCGGAATGCCCGGAATGCCTGGAATGGACATTGGGGCAATGTTAAACAATCCTGCTATGATGAACATGGTATGTTATCATAAACATTCTTAAAACAATATACAGTATTAAAAGGAAAGATTAAATGTATATAAATTGTCTATGTGAAATGAATTAGATGCAAAGAAGAATGAACAGATCAGAAGTTGATGTACTGTTTGATCCAACTTTTATGGACATGTTTATGTAGAATAGTGATAACCTTTGATGGGGAGGTTTTTGCTGACCATTATAGACAGGATATTGTTATAGAGATGAGCTTTATACACAGGTTTTTGTTTTGCTGTAGAGATGCCCTACATAGACAGGTTTTTGTTGTGGAAATGACCTTTTTAGATAAGTTTTGCTGTAGAGATGACCTTTACAGACAGGCTATTGCTGTAGAGATGACCTTTACAGACAGGCTATTGCTGTAGAGATGACCTTTGCAGACAGGCTATTGCTGTAGAGATGACCTTTACAGACAGGCTATTGCTGTAGAGATGACCTTTAAAGACAGGCTATTGCTGTAGAGATGACCTTTGCAGACAGGCTATTGCTGTAGAGATGACCTTTAAAGACAGGCTATTGCTGTAGAGATGACCTTTACAGACAGGCTATTGCTGTAGAGATGACCTTTACAGACAGGCTATTGCTGTAGAGATGACCTTTACAGACAGGCTATTGCTGTAGAGATGACCTTTGCAGACAGGCTATTGCTGTAGAAATGACCTTTACAGAAGGCTATTGCTATAGGTATCTCTAAAGTGTTGTTATCTCCCTTGTTTGCCATATCATGGCTACATTGGGAAGTGATTTTGAAACCAATTCTCGCTATGTAATTATGATGTCATAATGGAAATGACGTCATCCGATTGCCACATGGCGCCAAATCATCACAAAAACACTTCCCGGAAGTCCATCCTGTATCCACCATTTTTACTTATCAAGGGGAGTAACAACACTTATGGGAAAGGCCAATACAGGTGATGTTTATTGATATATTTGTTATACAGGGGAAGCCATTGTAGACAGGTAATATGATGTGTACACAGTGCATATGTAAAAAAAAAATGTTGAAAGTCCAATCCCGATAGAATTTGACCCATCTTTACAAAGTTTTTGGCCTGCACAGAAGGGGCATGTTTAGACAAGTATATGCTGTAGTAATTCTTTAGATGTCTTAAAATATCATTGAAGTAAACAAAGATAATGTACCTGGTAATCTAATCTTGTTTAACAGGCTAGGACATTCATGCAAGATCCAGGACTACAACAAATGTAAGTTGAATCACTTACTTTTCTTTATTTAGAAATGATGATTTTTTGTACAATAGAGAGAGTAATACATTGTCTATACAATATTAGTTATATATTACAGTAATATGTACCGAGAGGCCGTCATTATATGACCTTAGCCGTTAATAAGACATAAAACAAAATAAAGCAAATCATTTCAAACAAACTGAATTTCTATGTATATACCATTATGATAGTGATTTCCCACTGTGTTACCAAGATATTGCAGTATGATAACTCCCACCTTTGAGAGTCTGCAGTATTATTTTCTTAAAGATATACAATTATCCTGTGGACAAAATATGATTATAATTCATGGTAAAGCTTTACCTGTTATTGATGGTGACAGGATGACCAACATGATGTCGGGGGCTCAAACAGGAGGAAATCCAAATGCCATGGGACTTCTACAAGTGTACGTAACCAACTCTCTAAACATACCCCATAGTTGCAGTCTGTTCATTCAGGAAAACATTGAGTAATATTTCATAAGTAGGAAGAATGTCCACAAAACCTATAATGATCAGTTTATATTGAGTATCTAAGGGAAAAGATCATTCTCTCCAGGTACTGATATCTGGTTTTGAAGGATTCTGCTTTATAGAAATTATTGTGAAGCAGAACAGGTATTTAAACACACATAGCTGTTAGGACAATTTTAAAGGTTAAGAGACAAATGTATTTGTGACATTTGTTGATAATTGAAACTTTCACAAATACTATTATTTCACTGGAAGTTTCATAAAGTACTTTTTAAATCTTTAATCTTTAAAAAATTAAGTGTGTTATGGAACAGTGTCTGCCTCAAACATCTATTGAAAACAAAACATATCAGCTCAACAAATTTCTTGAGGAGAAATATAGTAAATACAAGAATAATTGTAATACATTATTACATCAGATTGTTACAGGAAAACTTACGTTGGGATATAAAATGTTATCTTATGAGGCATTGTTTGTTATCATTGCTATAGATTCCAATAATAATGTACTAAATTCCTATTCTAAATACTTATATTAATCACTCTTGTTGGCCCGGATGTTAACACATGTCTTGTTATGGGAGGAAACCGGAGTACCCGGAGAAAACCCATGTGGTCGTGCAGGTGACCCCATATCATTTCACATCCAGTCAGGGAATCAAACCCCGACTGCCTTTCTCTTAAGTTGGGTATCTGGATATCACATCATAAAAAACCTGGCCAATTATCTCTTCACCAAACATGACTTTACATCTTTGTTAGACAGAAAATAATAAAAAAAAAGTAATGTAATAATGCACAAGTGACAAGTTAATGTGGATTTCCTTAATAGGTCACAACAAATAACACGTAATGATTTGTGTAATTGTTGACTGTTTTAGAGGTCAGCAGCTGGCCGCACAAGTACAGGAAACTCACCCTGACTTGGTAGCACAACTCAGGGAACAAATGGGACGACCTAATGAAGCCAACCCAGACGAACAAAGTCAAGGTAATGTATTCTTAGATTCAAACTGGGGCACAGTTTGTGCAGGAAGAATGTATTTAATAACATTCATGGATATTTTTTTTTATGAATACCAGTGCTTAATGCCGTACTGTATTTTTTAAAAAAGGCACTGTAACGCCACTATATACCAAACTATAACAGTGTAGGAAACTGCTTTCTCCTTGCAGAACTATAGCATTGAACAGACTCAGACGTTGCTGAAAAGAAAACTATACATTTGTGTGTGTGGGTAGGGTGGGGTAGGGTAAGGATGAAATAAACAAAATATAATCATCAAAAAGTGTTCCTAACTTAAAAATACAACAGCCTAGACCAGAAGTGTCTTGTTACAGGTATATTTAAAATAAAGCAAAATCCAGGATTTAGTATGGAAAGGGTCTTTATTTATCTCTCCAAATATTATATGCATAGGTGGTTGTTGATCAAATGTATGTAAAGTCCCTATATGACATATTTATGCCATGAAAAACGTTTGAAATGATATCTGCCATGATAAATTTGCAAGATGACTTTATAATACAATGAATAAAAATGATGTCATAAAAATAATAATGTGTATAATGTTTAAAGCAGGTTTTAGCCGTAGGTCTACCAGAGAATTTATCAACTAGAACTAAAACTGTTCCATCTTGTAGCACTAGTGATTTTAGATGTGTCAAGTGGAAAGATTTTCTGTAAAATAAATGTCATGATGACATTGTATATAGCCAAAGTGACTATTTTTTATTTGTAACATGTGAATGTGTTATTTATCCACAGGAGGAAATCCACCCCCACCAGAACCCCCCGCCCAGTAATAACAAACACAGAACTGTCACTACTTGGACCCATCTCATCCCTCCTAGGCAATATCACTGACCACAGCAAAAGGTGTTACATGACTTACAATCGAGTTACTTGGACTGATACAAAAATCACATGACTTCAACGTCATGTGACTTAATCAGATGTCATATGACCTGCATAAATGTTGATGATTGAAGCAGAAGACACATGACTTAGGATTAAGATGATGCCAATGTAAGCAACACAGCTACAAATTAAAAGGAGTCACATGACTACATCATCAGTCTTGTGACATACATTACCAATCATGTGACTTCATAGACGTCATGACTAGAATAATTTGTTATGTGTTATGTGGAACAATGAGTGCAAGTTTTATGTGGTGTTGGCACTGGAGACAAACCCCCCTGATGTGTAAGAGAGACAGGAATGTGCATTGGTTTGAAGGTTTCATGTTCCAAAGTGTTATTCACCATTCACCTTACCTGTAATTCTACAAAGTGCTGTAAACAATACCATTATCACAATGTGTTAACAATGACAGATTTACGGGGCATTATTCAGTGAATATTAAAAAGTTGCTATTCAATAATGGAAAAATCTCACATTTTTTGTGATCTTTTTTTTTTTTAAATTACAGCTAAAAAACTTTGGTGGACCAATCCAAAATCTTTAATATGAATTAATATGTGAATCATGTCATCTTGAATGATGTTCCAGTTAAACTAAAGTGTCGAACCTGTTTTCGACACTTTAGTTCAACATATCTAAGGTCAATTAAAAGTCACTTGTTATCCTTTACAGAAAACATGTATCGTGTGAACATAAACTGTCCCTTGGGTGAAATTAACTATCCACTGTGTTTGTGTGTTACCTGTATCTGATCATGTGATAGTTCAACAGCTGATGTGTATGAAATTGAAAGATACTTTCTGTTTTTGGATTGGTCGACTGATTTCTTAACTGTAAAAGTCAGTTTCATCAGTTATCCTGCATAAACATTGAAACATTTATATATATATCATACTGATGTCCATATTCCTGATTTCATTACTGTTCATTACTGGGTTATTACTGGGTTATGACATATGTATAGATGAAGTGAGAATACATTATATAGGATGTATATGTGTTGAGAATATTTGTACTGCACACAGCAGAACATCAATTGTTTAGTTTATGAAAAATAAGTGTGTCCTGAATTTCTTATCTACTGTGGCAGAGCAGCAGGAGAATTCATGTACATGATGGTGCTAGAAAAATTTGTGTATAGCCTAAAAGATCGGTCAAACCACAGGTGCTGGATACACAAATATGTATTGTACTATATACATGTAATAGTTATATAGTACTATATACATGTAATAGTTATATTGTACTATATACATGTAATAGTTATATAGTACTATACACATGTAATAGTTATATAGTACCGGTACTATACACATGTAATAGTTATATAGTACTATATACATGTAATAGTTATATAGTACTATATACATGTAGTAGTTATATAGTACTATATACATATAATAGTTATATAGTACTATATACATGTAATAGTTATATTGTACTATATACATGTAATAGTTATATTGTACTATATACATGTAATAGTTATATTGTACTATATACATGTAATAGTTATATAGTACTATATACATGTAATAGTTATATTGTACTATATACATGTAATAGTTATATAGTACTATATACATGTAATAGTTATATTGTACTATATACATGTAATAGTTATATAGTACTATATACATGTAATAGTTATATTGTACTATATACATGCAATAGTTATATAGTACTGTATACATGATGTGTGTGTGTCCAGCGCACGTGGGTCATACCAGAAAGCTTGTAGTCACAATTAGCCACAGTTAAAATAAAGATACTGCACTTCTTGAAAAAAAAAATGAAATAAAAAATCATATTTACAAGTTTGGTTTTAGTTTAGTGAGTAAACACCGTTGATTAACTTAATTAAATGACTATGTATTTTTTATAGATTAAGTTATTAAGTTCCTTGACAAAAACTTTGAATGTCAGTCTACCTGGTGATATGATTTTCCCTGTAGTTAGACTCTAATAATGACCTTGGATAAAGTCCTTTGTTAACAGTCATATATGCAGTACCAGACTGCATCCTGTTTATATACAATATACAGGGTATTGATTATATGAATTGAAAGCAAAACATTGATATGCTAAATGATAATATTGTGATTGTAAATCTTTCTAGTAGTACAGTGTATGTTTACTACATGTTAAAATGGTCATATATGTATAAATTATTCACGGTGATTTTTTGCTTTTGCTAAAGAGAAATATATCAACTAGTGATCATATCCAGATTTAATTTATAATTGATCATGGGTGAAGGACAAAACTGTTTTAAGATGAAACAGTTCCCTGGTTCCTGGTGTATTTCTTCATCAATTAAGATACATATACATGTATGTGATACCTTGTTCTTATGAGGTAAAATTGTATCAAGTTATAATTTATCATACTGTGTAGTGTTCGTAGTACACCAGGTCATTATGAACCTTATAAGGTAAAATTGTATCAAGTAATAATTTATCATATTGAGTAGGGTTAGTAGTACAGTACATCAGGTCTTTATAAACCAATGTATTCATAGTAAGAGATTACTAGCTGTAGTATTGTGGTCATGTTAAAAACTGATTTTGGAATTTACAGTTCACAAAGATCTGATGTACTGTACTACTACTCAGTATGTTACCATGGAAACGGTGTCACTGTGAGAACTATTGCAATGGATATACTGAAGTGATTGCTGAATTAACATGAATTAAAATAGTGTCACTGAAAACTGTTATCATGGATACACTCAGTGTGATAGCTGTATTAACTGTATAGCCCTAGATACAGTGTCACTGAGAATTGTGTTGCCATGGATGCAGTGTCACTGTGAGAATTGTGTTGCCATAGATACAGTGTCACTGTGAGAACTGTGTTACCATGGATACACTGTCACTGTGAGAATTGTGTTGCCATGGATACACTATCAATGTGAGAATTGTGTTGCCATGGATACAGTGTCACTGTAAGAACTGGGTAGTCATTGTTAACTCTTAAGACGTGTGAACTGTTTTTCACTGTTACCACTTTATTACCTTAGATACAATGTTACAAGGAACAGTTGCCATAGATACAGTGTTTCTGCTATGGTATCATGGAAACAATGCTTGGTTATGCTGTATTGCTATATTAGTTTTATTTAGCAGAGCATTGCGACATCATTTATATTTACTGCTTAATAGTAACATGGCTACAGCAGCATTCATTTGAATACTGATACAGTCATGAATTGTTAATATAATGATACCGAAGATGATGTAAGAATATTGTGTTTATCACCTAGGTAACCACTGATACACATACATTTACCATGTACTAGTTCAGATGTTCAAAATCACATTCCTTAAGTTTCATAACTTTTTTTTATGTAAAAGTATTTTCATGAAATCTCTTCTTCATACAGAATACAGTGATATATTTGAAGATTAAAAATAAAGTACATTGGTAATACTGGCACTGACTTTTGAAATGTCATTGATAATATTACCAAAGGAATGTATAAATATTTTGTGTATTTAGAAATTCATAACCCGAAAATTTTGCGGAGTACTAGCATTTACTGTTTAATCAGTGAAGAGGAACTTCAAAAATTTGTAGATGATGTTTTCGAACACATACGCTTGTGTTTTATAAAATGTACCACAATAAAACTGTTTCAAATTAAGCCTAGGAAGGAAGTTAGAACATGAAACTAGAAAATACCAAATCTCTGATTTATTTTAAAAGAAATATCATTATTAAGTTTTTAAAACAGGGATTGAAAGTTTGAACAGTTGGGGAATTGTCTATGATAATAAACAGCTAATGTATTTGATTACACAAGAGTGTGCCAAGCTTGACTCAATGTTATTTTTTTGTGATGCAAAACTTTAGATGAATTGTTTTATCTCTGATTTAAATTATAACAAAATGATTATCTACAAATGTTTTGGAACCGACCATTATAGATATAAAGTAATATATTCTAAGTATTTCACCTTCTCAATGTATAGAAAAGCAGTTTCATACAAAGTTGCCTTTTGAATTCTATTTTCTCATTAATATTTTATAATTGCAGGGATTTCATGTCATAAATTCTACTGTGTATATATAACAAATGGGAAAATGCCTTTTTTAATAAATATTTTTCCTGAGAATGTTTATTTGTAATTAATGGTATATAAATCATAAATGACTTTAATAAATTATAAATATCAATTTGTCTTTCATTCAATTTTAAAGATAGCAAATTGGTTCGGAACTGTTGGTGGTTGTGTTCAAATGTATTGTTTATTACTTTGTGCTTGCATTCATAAAAATTTAGGAGAGAAGTTGATGAGATCTAGTTTCTAGGGGGAATATCTTCTAAAAGAAAAATATTCCCAAATTAAAAAATATTTATAGCAGTAAAAATGTTTATAAGTTCCTGAATCTTTGTTTCAGATAACCAGAGTTTTTAGATTTTCTGGTAACTAGGTAGGTTCTAGTTTATATGATAGCTTACTTTAATGATCAGTGAATATCTGCATACAGATATTTACATTTTAGTGGGTAATAACTTTTTTGTTGAGTAAGTGAAATGTAATGCAACTAAAAGAAGAAGGAAACATATTATTGAGACACATGTATTTATATCAAACTAATGATCTTTGCATAATTTAGTTTGTATTGCTAAGTTTTGGGAAATAAATAATATCAATATTTGATTTTTGTTAATGTCCTTGTTTTCCCCAACAAAACATTTAGCAAGGAGGAATTGATTCAGTTATTGCTGCCAATGGATACCCCCTTTTTTCTGATATGTATTTGTTTGGGAAAATAAATAAACTTATTTATCTTGTAGAAACATGAAATTCATAAACAGTGTATTGGTGCTTGCTTGGGGCTGAAGTTGACAATGTGTACATGGTTCATACAGAAGATGAAAAGTTGCTTATTCAATAACAAGTTTGATTAAAACGAGAGGGGAAAGAGAAAAAAAAAAATCATGTGTTAATCGAAAAAAATAATATTGAAGTTTTAAAATTTGCCTTAGTTTTGCTTAATTTATTTCTGATCTTTTACTTGTGAGAAAAAATGAATTTCAAATCAGATGCAAAGTGTTTCATGAAATACTTGTCACAACCTACTTTAAAGTAAAGATGAATGAACAATGTTCAAATGAACAGTTTAAAAAATGGAACTTTTTTTTATATTTGGTCAGACAATAAATAGATCCTGAATTCTTAACAACTACATTTGAAGGATGTGCTCTATATACTATACACACGATTTCAATGTCATAAAAAAACTTTATGATTTTGTGTTCAAACCTAGGGTAGCTTAAGTCGAATAAACCTTACCCCTCCTACGTTGTAAAAGGTGGGGGCTATGCCTCCTTAGTTTCAATTTTTACTTTTGATTTTGAAATCATTTAAAGAACTGTTGTCTCTTATTGCATATTTATTAGTGAAAAAACATAGTTTAATTGCTTTGTAAAATAAATTAATTTAAGTTAGTATAGAAAAGGAAATTTAATTGTTTTAAAAATGTATTTTTCAAAACAGGATACTTCTCCACAAGATAGTATTAGTTAATGAAAATGAATATACTTATTAATGAAAATTAATATATTAGTAAACATAAATGAGTATATTTGTTTTATATTAATCCACTAAGTTGCAAACATGTTCATCTTTAAAGAGCTAACTCCTATTTTTATTCTAGTCTCCCTAAACTGTGGATTTTCCACTGTGAATGAGTTTATTTTATTTTTTAAGGATGCTTGGTCTTGTCAATTAGAATGTTAGGGATGGAAGTGTTATATAATCCTGATCTTGTAAGTGAATATAAGGCCCATCCAACTATTTTCATTATGAAGCATGTCCTTATATGGGCATGTACATTTAAGTCACATCATCTGTACGGGACATGTTTTATATTGTTACGTACCTATATACATACTTTGTAATACAGATAGATCTAGACTTGTGATTCAAGTCTCCGACCACAGAGTGCGTCCTTATATAGACCTACACATGTCTACCTGTTTGTAGTGCTATTTAGAGTACCGACCCTGGTATGTTACCACTCACAGTGAACAACAATATACAGGCAAAGATATACCGCTTGTTGGAAAGTATGTTGCTGTTAAGTGGGAAAACCCTGTACAGAGCTAGAGATTGCTTTGTTTTGTGTGGATTCGTTGTTCAGGGTAATTCTGGGACAATGACGATTTAGACTAGATTTTATTAATGTGCTAGTTGTAACAATATCCGTTGATAATCCAGATATTGGGATATATTAGAACACTACTGAGATCAAAAACACAACTATTCCCAAAATTAAAGCAAGATTCCATTTGGAGGAACATTATTTACAAAAAAAGAAGTTAAAATAGCGAATGTGTAGTGCATTGTGTAGTATGTAAAATTAGAACAACATTAGTTAGTTGCTGCTTGTAATAAGTCACGTGACTGATAATTGGTTGTACATTTGTGAATAAAATATCATTGAACTTTTTAATTACCTTCTTTTGTGATGTTTTACCGACGTCATCAGCAGTTACAATGTTGACCGCTTTCACCAACTTCGCGAGCCAAAAGGAGAGTAGCGTATTGTACACCCTTGGCTTGCGAAGTTGGCTTTCACAAGCATTATTCTTCATTCCGTAGAACCGTTCTGCTTAAGTTAGGACTTTTCGAAACCATCAGCACCACAACTTGCCTCTGAAAATAACAAAACAGACACGTACATATATACTATATATTATTTTTGTTATTGATTTTAGTTTACACGTGGAAAAAACATCTGAATATATAGCATTAACTACTAATCATACAAACGAGATAAGTATGTCGTCTATCACTGAAGCATAATTCATCATTAGTCTATTGTCGGCCGATCTTATTTTGCAAACAATCTATGGGAGAAACACGAGAGCTAAGTGGTGACCATTTTGTATTTGGTGCTTCGTGGTATCCTTTTCCTGAAGTCGTTTATCTTTTTCATTAAAATGTGTATCTTTAAAAAAAAAAGTAAAGAATTGCATTCAACATTCTTCAAATACAAAGAGGGGGTGGCATTAATGTCATCTAGATGATATCTATAATGTTCAGTCGGAAGCAAATTAAGCTCATCAGTGATAGTTATTTTCAAAGTCCTTGCAGTAACCTTGACAACAGCTAGCATGAGTTTCCCCTGTCCCCGACTCCATACACATCTATCTGTCAATATGTTTGTCTGGTGCCTGGGCCAGAGGAAACTCGGGCTAGACAACGGCCTGAACGTGGTCGTAATGGAATGTCTGAAATTCTATTTTGATGACTTAAGACATTATGTAGAAGCTTGCAGTAGCCTTATATTTGTTGCTATTTAATGCACTTTTGAAGCCAATCATTCTAATGAACTGAAATACTGTTTTCGTCTGTAAATGAAAAGAATACCACATCCATGGCCACAAGCACCTGTGACTGAACACCCGCCAGCAACCGCAATATTTAGCTGGTCAAAGAGTCGGAACCCATCGACCTAAGCTTAAGAGCTGGTACCAATGCTGTACATATCATTTATAAAGAAACTTACAAATATTGGTTACAGCTGTCAGTTCCTGATCACAGATGACTAAAATACACTTGTTTATGCGTCGGTGACGTCTAGACCAGAATAAAGAAGTGAGAGCGCGCGGCATTGTTGAAATCACGGACCAGTATTCATGAGCTCGAGTTTTTTTTTGAAGTTCATGTCGTATTTATATGCTTTAAATGCCTGTTTCGAAAACACACACCCTCTTCTAATTACGACAAAAGAATTCGACGGAACTAAGAAAACTAATTTTGGGCGCATGGAACGCTATCTTCATCTAGAGCATGCGCTTTGAAATGGTTTCGTAATCGCTCATTTTCCCAGATAAATTATACATATGTACATGTAATTCACTAAGATGTACTTTTTACCTTGTTTGTGATTTTTGCCCCACTTTCTGTTTAAAAAGGGTGTTATAACAGAAATATATAAGCACTTTAGGTTGTCTCAATTTACAGAACGCTATATATATATTCAAAAAGCATTTTGTTAATAATCGCAAAGTTGAAAGCTTGTTTAATTGTTATTTATTTGCGCCTGAGTAGTCATATTAAAGTAATAAAACATTATTAAGATTTAGTTATTTTGTAGATTGCTGTAATAATTGCGGTCTTGGTGAAATAACTTGTGTTCAATCCTTTCGTAAATGTTTTGCAAAATAACATGTTTGATTCATTCATTGGTGAACTAATATAAAGTATTAAGTAATTGTAAGTATTTTTTTTGTAATTAAAGATTAATATTAATACTGCATCTATATCAGTTCACAATCAATAAAAAATGCATAGGTGAGGCTAGTGCATGTGGTACTGATAAAGAAAAAAAACCATGTTCTCCAGGTCCTTTATAACCAAGAGCGATAACTCAAATTTATGATGATATTTTTGTGTTTACATTTAACAATTAAATGTCAGATATATCATAATTTACTTCAGATCGATCGTAATTGGTCTTTTGTGTCTTTCTTTTGTATTTCATGTTATAATTTTCTTTTATGACAACTTTTCCGGAATCACAATAATTGACTATTTCCGCTATTACTCAGTGGTTCGGTTGACGCACCTTTACCTGCCTGTTTGAGTAAACTGTGTGGCAGGTGCTTGACAACAAACGAAAACGAACCTCCATCACTGGCTGTTTTCGGTGTCTGCAACTTGTAAATATGGCAGGTGAAAAGGTTATGAAGGGACAAATCTTGGACTTTGCCGTCCAGATGAAGAAACTTGTAAATAATAAAGAACACAGGTATGTAACAACGTTATATATGGTAAGGTGACCATATATATTACACCTGTCGTGGGTTTACCTGTATATACAGGTGTATCGTACCGTACTTGTACCACGGGGACATAACTTGAACTAAGTATACTTTGTTATGCGGATTTTAACTACTATCACCATTCCATGGATCTGAATAAAACACTTTAGGTTCATACAAATTATTTTTATTTTCTTACATTTTTATATAGATCTTTAGTTGACATTATGTTTTGTATAATATACCATACTTTCTTTGTAGTTTACTCTACAATGGGTCTATTGTTTTGTCTGTGAAGAAAAATGACCTCATGGACCTTTACTATTATGGAGTTTAAACAGTGCATTCTCAATATGCTCATAATCCTGATTTCAAATTGAACTCCATTTTAAGGACTCACACGACTAAATAATTTACTATATGTTATTACTAAACTTTCGAGCTAATAACTTTAATATTTGAAGTTCAACACTTGTGACAACTGCATGAATTCTCAGATACATACATGGCAAAGGCATCAAATGTCATTTTATGAGGAGTTAACTGACATTTTAGCTTGCTACAGGCGTCTGCTTCGGACAACCGGAAATTTACAAATGGGATGGGAACACCCTCTGACTTTTGACCCCATATCAATCCACCATCATATATCAAAATCTACCAAAAGTATACATTTTTGTAAACTTAAATATCTATAGATTTCATTCAATGCAGAATATGTCAACAATTACTTATTTAAATACTTAGCCGGAACATATATTCCGTAGGGACTACAAACGCATGAAACACTTGGTGATAGGCTGATTTAGTTGTGTGAGTCCTTAAACATGATAAAATATATTATACATCAAATATAAATATAATCATTAAAACAGGTGAAGAGATGAAATGAAAATGATTTTATAGTTATACGTACTGTTTGATAAATCCAGGTATTATGTAGAGTATATTGACAAGTGAAGTCAATTAGAGCTAAAATTTTATTAAGCCATTTTGAGCTAAAATATACGACCCTACCCTTGCTGACTGCAGTGAATGTCAACGTTAATATTTGTCCAGAAGAGAAATTAATGTGGTAAATATGGTTACTTTAATAAAGAATTATTGATTGGCATAATACCTAAATAAAATATTTCATATTTTTTCAGTGATATCAAATTTTTGATTGGACCAAACAGAAAGCCAATATATGCCCACCGGGCAATCTTGTCGGCCAGATGTGCAGTGTTTAAAGCCATGTTTGCTGACCAGGCCAAGTGTGGCTCCAGTGGCGATCGTGAGGTGCCATTCGTCCTGTCTGACATGTCACCTGATGTATTCCTTGCCATGCTGGAATTCCTTTACACAAATTGTGTTACACTAACACCTAAAATAGTGAGTAATAAATAAGGAACATATAATGTAGGCCATGTGGAAATCAGTAACAAAAGTGTTATGGAATCCGAAGGGCACAGACCCATCAACATATTTCTTGAATCTATTCTGAAGATTTCTTAAATGCTTGCACTTTCCTTTCCAATATCTGTGATTCTACTTGATTGAATCCCCTATCAGCATCATCATCATGTCATCATCACATGTTCTCATCATTCTCACTTTCATGGGCATTGCTGTTGTTGTCAATGGTACCAGTGTGATGATGACTGGTTTATAATGTCAAGAATTTTTCAGCAGAGGAGTAGAAATATTAATTGGCCACTGTACTACATTTTAAAATTATAATTTACCTTTTCAATATAGAAGAGACTAGATGATCACATGTGCTTGTTTCCACAGCATAACTTGAGTTTCCATGGTGGGTCATTTACAGATGTGGGTAAGCTCACCCCTCCTGGTTTGTGGAAAGCTCCAAGTCTAGAGAATGGTTTAGCTGGCCCTGTAGTCAAGGTTTCAGTAGTTCTGAAAACTTATTTTGTCATAGGATTGCTGTGATTAAGGCTATAAATACCTGGTAACCAGGGTGAGGTTTTGGTGACATCCAGGGTTTGAGTTCCATGTCCATGTCTGCAGTTCTGGAGCTTTCATGTTGTATAAGTTTCAAAGACATAAAATATGTTGTGTATGGTTGAAAGGGTTTGCAATAAAAAGTTTGTCCTGTATTAATATGGATTACAGGACAAACCTGCTTGAATTAATAAAAATAAGTGTGTAATGGTAACCAAATGGTACATGTTTTTAAAAATTGGTGCCAGCGGTGGGAATTGAATTGAATTTGTTGATGGAGACTTGAGTTGAGATGAAATGGAGGTAAATACTAAAACTATACTCCTTGGTTCGTAATGTTTTACAAAACTTTGATAACTATATATGCTTTGCTTTTGGGAGAGACTTAATTGGTTTGGTATTTTAAGATATTGGGAAATGTTGAAAATGATATATTAGCAAAAAAGGAATGATTTCTAGGTTTCTTAAAATTTTCTAATTTAGATAATTTGCTAAAATGTGTCAATATTTATGCTGTGTTCATCTTCATCTAAAATATTAAAAAATAATAGTGTCATGCAGTTATAACACTATCAATTTTAGCTGGACTTTTAGATAACAATGAAATTTTGGGATTCAAAACTCCTCCTTTTTTTTGAATAGAACGTATACATTGAGGCTATAGTATAGTTATCAATTTCACTCATACAAAAAGGAAAACCATTATATGAGCCATATGGAATATCTGTAAGTGTTATACGAATGAAATTGATGTCTCTATTTTTCAGCTATTAGCTTTTGTTTAGAACCTGTTACACTGAACTCTGATGTGTTATTCATGTATTCTTTATCTATCTTTGTTGATTATAGATATGAATATCACATACACATTTATTCACTCTTTTACTCCTGTAATTGACCTCTTACACAATTCAGACATTCCACATCTTCAACATGCTTAATTAATAAAGTTAATCTGTAAATTAATGTGATTAATGATAAAGATTGGCACAGCTTAACCATACCTAGTTACTTTGGTTGGTAGATCTTTGAAGAAATAGCCAGTTAATATAGAGTTTTAATTGTTTATCTGCTAAAGTTTTTAAAAGATTTTGAAAAAATACAGTAAAAAAACCTTTCTTTTCCTTCAGGCGATTGATATATTGGCAACATCATTGGAGTATGGACTGGATGAGCTCAGAAGAGTGAGTATAGCATTTTGATGAGTGAAAAAAAGATGCATTCTTGCTTTTATTAGGTCACCTTCATATCAAATCACCTATTGCCATCTATCTGTTGTTAATTGTCTGTTGTCAGTTAACAATTGACAATTTTGACATCCTCTCAATAACATAAAGGCTTAAGGTCTAGATACGTACCTGGTTGGAAGGTAGCTTGGGTGGAACTCTTTCAAAGTTCAAATGAAGGACTTGACATCCATTCAAGGTCACAATAACCAAATATACCAAAATTTTGAAATAATATCTTTCAAGAACAATAAAGCCTAGGGTCATGATAATCGACCAATAGGTACATAGAATGAATTAAGCTCTTTCAACTTTGTTCAAACAAATGACTTTAACTTTCATTCAAGGTCATAGAGGTCAGTTTTTTTAAGAACCATAAGGAAAAGGGTTATGACATTTAGCCAGTAGGTACCTAAACAGGAGCTCTATTAAAGCTGTTCTTATCAAAGACTGACCTTTATTCAGGATACAGGGGTCATTTGACGATACAGTGTATGCCAAAAACTTCAATGACATCTTTACAAGAACCATAAGGTCTAGGATCATGATTCTGGTATTTGGTTGGTAATTAGCTCTATCAAATGTGTTCAAATGAATGACCTTGACCTTAATTCAGATTCTTGTATTTGTCTTCTCTAGTCTTAATCTTCCATTTTTATCTTCGTGAAGTTAAGGTTCTGTATTAAGGTCCTGCTTAGCAATTTCTTTAAAATTCTGTGCTTCAGAAAAATCATTATACAATAGGATTTTTTATACAAGATGTCAGTCATTCTATGTCACTCTATCTTCAGCTTTCCTCTGAGTTCTTGGTGGAGAACTTGAGCGTGCAGAATGCAACAGAATGTCTTCAGGCCGCCGTCACATACAGCCAGGAGGAACTACGGGATCACACCATTGTCTTCATTGATGAACACACAGAGGTAAGGGTCATTACTGAGGTCAAGAGTCACGTTACATAGGTCAGAGGTCAGAGGTCACATGATAGAGGAAGTGGATCTCATATAATCTGAAGTTATGATACCACCCTATTGCCTGATTAGATATACAAACAGAGGTCAGGGGTCACATGATAGAGGTATTGGGTTATATATAAACTGAAGTTATGTTACAACACTACTGTAAACACTAGGGTCAGAGGTCACATTACAAAGGTCAAAGGTCACATGATAGAGGTATTGGGTCATATAAATACTGAAGTTATGTTACCATATTATTGTCTTCATAAGTCAAACACAATGGTGTCAGGGGTCACATGGTACTGTAGGTTAAGGACTAGGTGTCAAAGCTGGTAATACAGAGATTAGGGGATGTAACATGAGTCACAGGGCAATTTGACTGAGCTACATTTACATTACAGATATACTATTGAGACACAATATGTGCATTCAAATGTGAAAAAACATGATTATAACCGAAAAGTGGCATGAGCCGACATGACATTAAGTGGATTCAAAGTCCTTAAAAATGGTTGTATTACCTGCTATAACTGTTCAGATGGAATACAGTGCAACATGGGTATATCTGACATGGTATATTTCAGAGAGGGAGGTAGGTTTCTCAAGTCAGCATCAGATCCATGTTATTTGCTAGGAGACAAATAGACAAACACAGCAATTTCCTGCACATACTGCACACGCACTTTACACATTGAGGTATCTTCTGAAATGACGTTAGCTTTTAAGATGATGCATGTGCTAATAAAACCAAGCCAAAATCCTATAAGAGAATAAATTATCACATATTGTGTGTGTGTATGTGTGTGTGTGGGGGGGGGGGGGGGGGGGGGGGGGCTGCAGGGGCGATATCCAGTGGAGCTTCACTGGTTTTGCAAAAAAAAAAAATATGCAAGTGTGTTAAATAAGTTAGGCTATCAATGAGAAGATGACCGATAGGTTTTGAGCGTATAAAGCGGTTTTACTGATTGAGCGTTACCTATGAAGCTGTTTTACTGATGCATGCCTTAATCCTCTCTGCTACCTGGTGTTGTAGAATGTGTTCAAGTCGAAGGGTTTCCAGGAGCTGTCTGAGGACGCCTTGATGGAGCTGTTAGGGAGTAACGGTCTACAGCTGGATGAGCTGGATATCTTCACCTATGTAAAGGAATGGGCTACTGTAAACGCTGTAAGTCTTACTTCTTATACATGTCCGTACCTGTCAACCCTCCCTCATTAGGAGGGAGATTCCCTCATTTTGACAAAAAATTACCAATCTCCCTCAACATCTCCCTCATTTAAGTCAAAACCCACAATAACTCAAAATCTACGTCTTTTGGTCAAATGAGATCCTAGTTACTACAGGATATGTGTAATGACCATAATACCCTGTAGGTCTATCTGGATGAAATGAATACTTTGTGAAGTTATTTTAATACATAATAATTCAGGGAAAGACAGATTGAGCAATGCCTTTTCAGTCGCATTTCCCACACTTTCTCCCTCATTGGAAATATGAAAAGAGGGAGATCTCCCTCATTGGAGGTTTTAGAGGTTGACACTTATGTATCACCATTTAGTATCGCCTGTAAGTCTTAACAAAATGGTAACAATCTACTGTAGTTGAATCGGCTACACTTTGTGTTGGTTAATTTAAAATTACATTTTTAATCATTGCACAAATTCATTGGTAAATTTATATTCATACACAGGTTGTATTAAACAAATCTGTCAGTGAAGTGGCACGTAGAGTAGTCCCAAAAGTACGACTTGCTCTATTGGCATCGTCAGAGATCGAGGAACTGGAGAAAGACAGCAGGAAAGATAACCTCGTACCTGTGAGTAGAGACTTTACAACACTTTCTACTTAGTTATCAAGACATTCAGTTTATAAGACATTTACAAATAGTACAGCAATGTAATGTATTAAGATATATAGTTTGTAAGACATTTAAAGATAGTACAGTAATGAAATGTATTTAAATATCCGGTTTAAAGACATTTAAAGAAAGTACAGTTAATGAAATGTATAAATATATTCAGTTTTTAAGACATTTAAAGTAATCACAGTTATGAAATGAAACACATTAGTTTCTTGTGTAAGTAAGTGTTTACCTTAGTATTTATCAGAATAATAAAAACAAAAATACTGTCTTGTTACATGTATTAAAAAATGATGACACATGAACATCTGATAAAAATATATAAAGTTAAACAACATTACCGGGTAAATCCATTTGTTTTTATGCACACTTTTTAAGTTTTTGTATTAAATACCTTTTTAAAGAAATAATAATTGAAATAAAAATCTACTGATGAAAGTAGCAATTAAGTAAGCCATATTTTTTTTTATAAATTATCTTCGCAATTTTATTTAAAATTAAAATAAAAATTCTTAAATGTGACTGCACGAACACTTTATGATTTGTATATTAGTGTGTTTTGTGTAATATCTTATTTAACTTTTTTGTATCTTCCCCAGGTTGAATGTTTTAATAATGCATGGAAATTTCATGCGATGAAGAAAGCGGAAGCAGATAATCCACTTCAGAAGAAAAGATCTGGTACAATGAACCGTGAACACCACTCATATCTGGCACAATGAAATATATAGGAGTGTATGATGACAGTGCTTTTTAAAATTCATGCATTAACTATGTCATGTCTGATTGATTGGTTCTTATTCAGTATGTCTGGTTAGCTTTAGATTTCACAGCGTGACTTGTAGAATACCGAAGATGGTCTTTAATCGAAACGATGAGTTCCTTTCATTAAAGAACATTTGATTCTCATATATTTTCATTTTAAAGCTAGCCAGAATGTTTAAGTACACAGTTGTAGACAGAATCAGGGTGTGATACTACACTGTAAAATACAGAGTATGACACTATCAGCTTCTCCAACGACCACACATCCCGAGGTGCTGTAATGTTGTAGAGACAACATCCTGAGTGGTAAGTCTTCCATGCCTGGAGAGCATCTTGCCAAAGAAAGATTGTTGATCTCCTGTTTTGGATGTCACCTCAGTTATTAGAAGGAGAGATGTAAAAATATTCTACAGATATTAATTTCAAGAGCATAGATAGTATATTCATTTTATTGTTTAAAAAGTTTGTTAAATTAATATTTCCTATTGAGAGTAAGACAATTACTCAACCTCTCTATTAGTTACATAACGTTTTTGTACTGTTCTGTTTTCATTTACTTCAATCAATTAAAGCCACCACAGCATGAAATATATATTTAATAAAGGGAGATAACTTATGTTTGCCTTGGCCTCCTGTTAATGTCAGAAGGTATCAGCTGAAGGATTTTGAGCTGAACAAATTTGATTTAAACAAGTGTTGTGTAGTTGTCTAAGAAATGTTAAAGCCAATATTTATGATGCATTAGATAAATGTCTTAAGATGCTCATAAACTGAATCAAATGACTGACACTTTTGTATGGTGTATTGTTCACACTTTTTTGAAATTCATTCGAAAAAAAATGAAAATAAAAAGTGTTCGCAATAACATATTTGAGCATTTCAAAGTTTACATGCAGTTGTTCTACTTTTTATTCATGTAATTATGTTATTTAATTATGTTACACAAATTATATTCAAATCAAAGTTTTCACATACATGTATAGTGATTGTGTAATGACCGTTGCTTATAGTGTATATTGTGTTCTTATTAGTAAATCCCGTATGTACATTCTACTCCAATCAATGAGAGTAGGTAACCTTTAGTTTACCCTAAAATCTATTTTTTAATTCGTTTGACGTGATACCCCTAAAGACCATACTTTTGCTTTCCTGGATCCTCCAAGTATATCTCTACATTTGATATATCTCAGTGGATGGGAGTTGATTTCGATAGGGCTGTGTACATGCAGCATTTTCCTCAAATTGCTCCATGCTACCCAGACATACAAATCAGCACAGTATCACTAGGAAGTAAACATGTGAAGACTGACTTACTCCTGCTAAAAGCTTTAATTCCCCCTTGCCTAATACCACCTACAGTTATACCTGTGAGAATGAAGTTCTTATAACTTGGCCAAAAACAATTATTTCATCTTACCCAATCTACCAAACCGCAGTATGACCCCCCCCACCTTACCACCAGCCACCGGAACCAAAGCAGTATGACCCCCCCCCCCCCACCTTACCACCGAAACCAAAGCAGTATACCCCCCCCCCACCTTACCACCAGAACCAAAGCAGTATGACCCCCCCACCTTACCACCGAAACCAAAGCAGTATGACCCCCCCCACCTTACCACCACTACCAAAGCAGTATGCCCCCCCCTTTACCACCAGAACCAAAGCAGTATGACCCCACCACCCGCGAACTTACCACCACTACCAAACCCCAGTATGACCCCCCCCCGACTTACCACCACTACCAAAGCAGTATGCCCCCCCCCTTACCACCAGAACCAAAACAGTATGACCCCACCACCCCCCAACTTACCACCACTACCAAACCCCAGTATGACCCCCCCACCTTACCACCAGAGCCAAATCAGTATGACCCTCCCCCCCCCCCCCCCCCCCCACCTTACCACCATGACTTCCAAACCCCAGTTTGACCCCCTCCCCACTTACCACCACTACCAAACCCAGGTATAACCCCCCCCACCTTACCACCATGACTACCAAACCCCAGTACGACTCTGACCCCCCCCCCCCCCCTCACCTTACCACCATGACTTCCAAACCCCAGTTTGACCCCCTCCCCACTTACCACCACTACCAAACCCCAGTATAACCCCCCTCCCCACTTACCACCTGTTTAGTTACCCTGATATGTGATGTTAATCCCCTCCTTATTACTAATGGTCTGATAATCGTAGTAGTTAGAGCTTTATTGCTGCCATCTGTTTGTTGTGTAGTGGTCCAGTGGTTCAGAGCCTGGTCAGCTTATTGTATATACAGACATTTCTGGTGTTCTAGTCCAGGAGTTCTCAGGATCATCATTTCTGATAGAACTGTAAAGCATTAAATTTCAACTCTTCTATACCTTAAATTAAATTAAATTTACCAGGTAATAGACAAATAACAAAAAAAAGTAATAATTCAGGTTAAACATTTCTTTTTCCAATATCATTAAGGACATAAGTCACATTTTACGTTAATTTTGTGTTTTGTAGCATAGCAATCTCCAATACAAGTAAGATACTCAAAATCAGGTCAGTAAACATGTTCAAATCACTATTTATATGTGAAAGTTACTGGTTTCCTTACATTGAACTCTTTTCTTCATCCCTTTTTAAGACAGTAAGGTAGCATACATCCTTAAGCTGATCATGCTCTTAATAACTGAACCTGTTTGTTATCAATTTAGTTAGTTAGTTTGTTATGTTTGTTTTGGTATACTCTCTATATATCTATGTACACAATTTTAGTGAATTGTGTTTTTTTATACAATTATTTTTTGTAATTTTTAAGCATTATGTTTTTGTAAGATGACTACTTTATCAAGCCTTGAACAATGTCGGAATATAATTTAAAAATTTAAATAATTTGAGAATATTAAGATATAATCTAAATTCTGATTTTAATTGTTTAAAGATGGTATTTAAAAACAAATCTTTATAGGGTAATATATGGGAACTTTACAGAATGTTGATTTATGATCTTTATAAAACAACATCTTTATCATTAACATACATATTTGTTTAGAAAAAGATGTTTGTTATAGTCAATAGAAAATTATTTCATTATATAATCTGATATTCCGATGATAAACACTTTAAGACATCATAGCCAAGAAATTGATTAACCCACTAAGGGCTAACAAAAAGGGGAGTTATATAATATGCATTAGGTCTATCTGATGTTTGACCTATTACATGGCTCATTTGTTTACTGTTTCCATGACTACTTCTTTAAGTGTAGATATCGAGTAGATACAGCACAACACAAAGAAAGCCAGCAGGTACCAGTAGTGTTTGTATCTTGATAACGCAAAGTTTTTCTCCCATTGGACTTTTCACATATACATTTGGAAGAAATAAATAAATAAAACATTGAAATTTAATAAGAACCACTATTAAATGGCTAAGAAGCTGAACAAGAATTTTGCCAGCACGAAAATTGTGATATCCAGGGGAAAATATTGAGAACTTATTTGTCTGGATTATTAGTTAAAGTAATTCATAGTAAATTAGATCCTGAACACCAGTATTCCAGGGCAATTTGATCCAGAATAACAAGGTTCCTTTGTGTAGGTATAAGCATTGTCTCACTCTGTGGGGATGAGAGATGATTTTCATCACCTGTGGGTTACTGTGCTGCTGAAATATTTATCTATGTGCCATTTTTTTGTGATATACAATCCCACCAAGGTTACTTTTACAGCCAGAATTCTCACTAATTTGTCCAATGCCTTAGAGAGATTGTATCAGGTTTGTAGCCTAACTTACCTTCAGAAAAATTGGTGTTGAAATATATCTCAAATTTCTTTTCTGTAGTTTTGTGTAATTTTATAAAGAAACTTGATTGATGATTGTTTAAACCTAGTTTTAGTCCCAGCTGATAAATAAGTGATATGTAATTATCATTTAAGTTATAAAGAATCTCTAAAACTTGCCGCTCTTGCTCCATAGTAAGGAAAAAAAGTCAATCCAGTTATACAATGTATAATGAGATTTCTGATGACTTAGACAATCAAATTTTGTTGTATCATAAAAAAACATGTACAGCTTATAAAATAAAAATATTCGGGGTCAGGTTCTGAAGCAATGATATATTTGTACTGTGTAAAATACACAGAAGGACACAAATTCAACAAAATCTCTTATAAAAATTAAAGAAATACGTACTTTTAAAGAAATGTTTTGATTAGTTGATTTATATACAAGTTGACTCAACTTTCTGTTTCGTTTTAATACATGCTATAATTGGTAATTGATTTTCATTTGAAAATGTCAGTTACATGATGACTACAGTTGAATCTTATGACCATAAATTAGAATACTGTAAGAGGATGAATTATTGTGTTAATGTCAGCACTATATACTAAACTGATCAATATTTATTTACAAAATATGAGTTTTTTTTACACTTTTAGCGAAAATACATGTTAAAGTAAAAAGTTTTTTTTTATTGATCGATCATTTTCTATCTTTGTATGTGTGGGCATTTAAAACATGATATTTTTCATAAATTGTTCATATTAACCACGCGTTTGACAAGCCAAAATCGTATGGATTATCTTGATTTCAGCTAGTGAATATATTTTGAGAAAAGAAATTTTCAATATTCAAATTTTCTTTTTTTCAACTTCTTATTGAAATGTTGTTGAAATGATGTGTATATTAAAATTCATATCTATTATTTCACATATTCTGTTAGATGTCGAATCCCCTTAAGAATGTCCTCAACGTAATGATGCTGAATTTAAACTGTTGTTTACAGTATGAAAAACATTGTAAATACTATGACATATCAACAGAAGACAATAATATATTTATTACGCACCAACTGTTTTTTTGCTGTTATTTTTTTATGTGTACAGTACAAGTTATGCATCCTTTCTGTGCGTCCGTGACAAGCCATCAGCCCGTCATGTGATTGGTTCTGTTTTCATATTCCTTTTTTCGTTCTATTTTGATAAAATTCTACACGCATCTAGAAAATCATCCGGCCCTTCCGTTGCTGATATTTACGTAATTATTCGTTTCTTGAATATGAATAAAGATAAACAAGCTAAATTAATTAATTGTGCAAAACAAAATAGCATTGTGTCTATGGGAATAACTTCCAAATTAAAGTTCAACAAGCCCCCTAAACAGAGCGGTAGCCAACCTAAATTTCAAAACCTGAAATGAGTCTTTTTCAAAGACATTTATTAAAATAAAAACTAATAAAATGTAATAATAATATTTTGAGCTTGTTCATTGGCTAATATACTTTAAAATAGAGCATTAAGACTGAAATCTTCAGAAAAATAATCCATCGGATTCGCCACATGTCAATCTCTTTTACGACGCTTCTGAGTGTTGAGAAATTTTAAGATTATGTAATATGTACCGAGGTTATGCGGAGCATTATTTTTCTTTTAGTAGTTATTGAAAGGGATGCCGACCAACGTCAGAGAAGTGTAACGTGGGTTTCCGACGATGAATTAAAACGTACTATAATGTTTATAGTGTGGCTCGCATCTGTAAAACAACATTAACGGTTAAAGGTACTATATGGGCAAAAGTCAGTTTAAAAATAACCTAAAAAGTCACAGTTTTATAAAGCATATCACAAAACTTAAACTTAATACCACTAATTAAAAACGACAGTTACATAAATTACCTGACATCACGCACGCGCTTTCCGTGAACAAAAAATAAATAATTTTTAATTGATCATTTTATTCAGATTTTTAACACATACACATGACAATATCATTGTTAACGATAGTAAAACACATGTATGATTATTTGCACACCAAACAAACATTCCATACATCGATACAAGGGAAAGATTTACATAGAGACAAATACAAATATCAGGCGAATAAGCCCAGGAGTTCCGAAAGAATAGCCGCCTGACTTTAAGTAATATCACCTCATAACTTAATAAAACATCAGCTTTCATATCCAGCTTAGAAAAAACAACACATTTCCCGATGGAATCATGATAGCAACCACGAAACTAGTTCCTAGTCTTCGTCAGCATGTGTTGTAAACTTGACCGCCAGCATTCAACCTCATATCTACAAAAATGTTTATGATGAAACACAATGTAAAAGAGAATTAAGACGTCGTACATGTAGTGAGCAAGGCCCCGTAACAGCTCTTGGGAATGGACTGGTATCATTTGAGATTTCTTTGTTCTGATAGTCATATCATATTAAACACAAATGTCTGCTTATCACACGTGATTAACTTAATATGAAATATTCAGGATAAGGAACCAACAACTTGATTTTAAATGGCCCCTAAGTTTAGTTTTTTTTTCGTCGACTGAAATAAATGAGCACAATCATACTGTATAATAATTTAACAAATTACAGCGTTACAAAGGTATTATTAATGCAATAATGATATTGCCAGTGTCATTATACACCAATGAATTCAAATAAAAACAAAATAAACCAAAACTAACACCCATTTATTATAAATCAGGCGAAATGGATCTTTATTTGTTCCATGTTTTAAAATATTGAGGTAACACATGCGGCACATTTTGAAAATTAGTAATAGATACAGTATGCCGAAAAAATGATCAAACTGCATCATACAGCTGTTTCGTCCTTCAAGGACTCGTCAGTGATGCTAGAGGCCAAAAAGGTGTGAATCGCAATCGTTTTAAACTAATGTAGAAGCAGAAGGGTCAGGTGCGTTGAACCTCTTTAATTTATAAATTTAGGACAAAATTTAATTAGTACTGTATAATTTCATATCGTGTACTGCGGAAATGTGTATATTATGTACCGTGCCACTACTCAAAGGAGATAACTGCGTATTGAGGCTCCAGCAAACCTCGAAGACTAAAAAATCCACCAACAGAGTCTACCATCCCCTATCATGAAAAATGATGTAACACACAAATGACGCACCTTTTAAAATTACCAAACAGTATAACATTTTAAAAGGAACAAAACAATAGAATTAAGATGAAAACAAAACTAAACTAAAAAGTTGCGAACCAAACTTTAAAACTTCCAGGAAACTGTTTCTAATTAAATTAGAAAAAATGAATTCTTACACGTTGCTTTTACAATACCATGGATAAATGCATTTCTAAGTGACATGCACAATGTTAATATGAGTTATCGCAGTTTTGGATAACGAACGCAGGAAGCTATAATAACTGAGAGATTGGCGAGTAATTGGCCATGTTTGTCGTGGAAACGAGCTTTTACCACCAGGCGCACTTTTTAGGTAATTAAAGGAAATCTTTCAACAACAGGAGATAGAAAAGCCTACGGGTATTTTGGCACGAACAAACGAAGCCAAGAGGTTATAGATGGTAATCTCATTTCTATGCGGAACTAAATTCGTCAGCATTCAGTCTGACAATGACAACGATTCTGTGTAGTCTGGAACCCGAACATCTGTTTTCAACCTTATTTATTTTGTACTTGATGGCCGGCACAACAGTATGGTAAGCGCTGAGATGAACATCCGAGGTAATTTGGTAGAAAAAATATGATTTATGCCCTTTTAATTTTACTGTTGGCTTGCGTTCCATATATAGGCAACCTGGACCTGAGATACTAGTAGTCATTTCTGCATATAGCAACGGTTAGTTAAAATTAAAACCAAGTGTCATCATAATTTTAGTTCGATAAAACTTGGGCATACAACGAAACCAGGATTTATTGAAATGGGGACAACTGTTACATGACAAGAATAATAGACAAGGTGTATCAGAGTGGTTAGCGTCTTGTATATCAACAATACTACCATGCATTAAGTCCAAAGAATTAAACTGAAAACCTTACCAAGGAAAGCTGGAGTAACCAAGGACAAACCACCGACTTACGACCAATAGCTGACGACTGTCTCGATCACGTGGGCCTCAATTCTGTGACCCAGAGATGAAAGAAGAATGCCAGACGCCTCAACCATCGAATCATAAATGTCTATACCTGGGTAATGATTTTTATATGGATAATTTTAAGTTAAGAAATTTCTTTAAAGAATGTTGATACAACTGGGACCTGATAAGAGAACGAAGTGAAAAGTCAGAGTCAAAAGTTTTGATATATAAAGCGAGCATTAAAGAATGATTATATTTTTTTCCTAGCAACCCTCGATTAAACGCTGTTGAATTGGAACTTCAACCGACATTCGTAAGCAAAAGTATAATAGAAAAGTTTCCATAGTTATCAACTAACCTGTTGTTTGGAGATAATTTGTGCAGACAATGGTCGAGGTATCCTTGTAAGTTTGGGTCCAATATTCCAGATTTGTATTTGGTTTTTATTTCAATTTCTATCTGCAATTCTTTTAATAATAAACTTGATGGGTTTAGTCCACTTTGTAAGTGACTTGGTTCAGCATGACCTCTCCTATAAGTAATAAATAGAAACGTCAACAAAAACATAATGTGGACTCCAAGTCGATTCTACTAAGGGCAAGTTATGAACAAAGAAAAGATTTACACGGAGACCATTACTGAAAAGTACAAGAGAATGAGATAATATTTTCCTGAAGGGTAAGCGGCTTCTGCTTCATCGAACCGCCATGTAAATATAAGTCGCATCCAAGTCCTCAAAGTTAACACTGATGCATTTTCAATCATAACAAGTAAGCATGCTAACAAGCATATTCAGAAAATCCACCCTCAAATCAAGTAAGGATACAAAATATTTCTCAAAAAGACTAAAATAGCGACTAAAATAGCGACTGTTAAACTTGCTCATAGTCTTCAGCAAACTGGATCTCTCGAATCCCAGTGTCGTAAATTCTTGTCGCAATCGGCATCTATCACGAAAATCTCCATCCCTAAACAAATCAAATGCGACATGTAGCACTATTGGTTGGAGAAGTAGGGATGTTACTACCAGGAAACGAAAAGTTAAAGATCTTCACGTTATTGGCATAGCCCTGAAAGCAAAGTGTTATGACGAATACAGGCAATGTTTTCATGGTACTTACATCGACCTCTGAGGAACCCTGAAATCTAGTATTTTGTCTTGTGAGGTGACAAATCGCCCCTGTTAAGACTTGATCCAGCATAGTGCATCATCAGTCACTCCGAAAGTGTGCTCAAGACGTTATAAGATGACGTAACACACACATATGCTGCACCTTTTAAATTTAGCAATATATACAGTATGCCGAAAAAATGAATTAAACTGCATTCTACAGCTATTTCGTCCTCCTGGGACTCTTCAGTGATGCTAGGGGCCAAAAGGTGGTAATACAAAATTTCTAAACTAATGTTGAAGCACAAGGGTCAGGTGCGTAAAGCCCCTTTAATTATGAATTTAGAAGTAAAATTAAACTACTTCTGTATAATTTCAAATTGTGTACTACGAAAATGTGTATATTATGAACCGTGCCACTACTGAAAAGATAACTGTGGCTATAAAGTATGTGATGGTAGAAGCGTTATCATAATGAGACGTAGGAGGGCCGTCAGAGGAGTGTTCCATTGGAAGGCCGCTTGGATGTTGTCGTGGAGACTGTTTGTATGATGATTAACATGTAAACGTCTTGACGCAACTTTCTCCATGATTTCAGACAAAAAACATAGATTTGATACTGCGAGGCAGTCCTTCAACTCCGCATTGCCGACTTCTTCAACAATGGTCTAACGACACAATGAATCCTTTGACTCGGCCAGTAAGGAGTGCCTCGAGGTATTGCTTTAAAAGGTCTATAGTAGGCGGTGAAACAACCTCACGTGACTTAGAATGCGAGGGCATGATGATATTGAGCAACTTGTCCCTGATCGGTGGTTAGTTAGGGCTTTTATAAGTGTCCCATATCGAATTTTATTTCAGCAGTCATCGGGGTGACACCATTATTAGCAGTAGAGTTCTCACCGCCAATATTTCCCAAGATAGTTACCAATGAACGTGTTTGACAAGTCTTTTCCCATAAATACTGCTTGGCAAGGCGATTTCACCTTTCTGATCCATAGGTTTCTGTTGGGTCTAAAACTTGCCTGTGGTTGTTACCACATTCTTTGATTCTCCTCCGTTCCTGTGGTTGTTACCACATTCTTTGATTCCCCTCCGTTCCTGTTGTTGTTACCACATTCTTTGATTCTCCTCCGTTCCTGCGGTTGTTACCACATTCTTTGATTCCCCTCCGTTCCTGTGGTTGTTACCACATTCTTTGATTCTCCTCCGTTCCTGTTGTTGTTACCACATTCTTTGATTCCCCTCCGTCTCTGTTGCTGTTACCACATTCTTTGATTCCCCTCCGTTCGTGTGGTTGTTACCACATTCTTTGATTCTCCTCCGTTCCTGCGGTTGTTACCACATTCTTTGATTCCCCTCCGTTCCTGTGGTTGTTACCACATTCTTTGATTTTCCCCCGTTCGTGTGGTTGTTACCACATTCTTTGATTCTCCTCCGTTCCTGTTGTTGTTACCACATCCTTTGATTCTCCTCCGTTCCTGTGGTTGTTACCACATTCTTTGATTCCCCTCCGTTCCTGCGGTTGTTACCACATTCTTTGATTCCCCTCCGTTGCTGTTGTTGTTACCACATTCTTTGATTCTCCTCCGTTCCTGTGGTTCTTACCACCTTCTTTGATTTCCCTCCGTTCGTGTGGTTGTTACCACATTCTTTGATTCCCCTCCGTTCGTGTGGTTGTTACCATATTCTTTGATTCTCCTCCGTTCCTGCGGTTGTTAACACATTCTTTGATTCTCCTCCGTTCCTGTGGGTGTTACCACATTCTTTGATTCTCCTCCGTTCCTGTGGTTGTTACCACATTCTTTGATTCTCCTCTGTTCCTGTTGTTGTTACCACATTCTTTGATTCTCCTCCGTTCCTGTGGTTGTTACCACATTCTTTGATTCCCCTCCGTTCCTGTGGTTGTTACCACATTCTTTAGTTCTCCTCTGTTCCTGTGGTTCTTACCACATTCTTTGATTCTCCTCCGTTCCTGTTGTTGTTACCACATTCTTTGATTCCCCTCCGTTCCGGCGGTTGTTTCCACATTCTTTGATTTTCCTCCCTTCCGGCGGTTGTTACCACATTCTTTGATTCTCCTCCGTTCCTGCGGTTGTTACCACATTATTTGATTCCCCTCCGTTCCTTCGGTTGTTACCACATTCTTTAATTCTCCTCCGTTCCTGTGGTTGTTACCACATTCTTTAATTCTCCTCCGTTCCTGTGGTTGTTACCACATTCTTTGATTCTCCTCTGTTCCTTTGGTTGTTACGACATTCTTTGATTCTCCTCTGTTCCTGTGGTTGTTACGACATTCTTTGATTCTCCTCCGTTCCTGCGGTTGTTACCACATTCTTTGATTCTCCTCCGTTCCTTTTGTTGTTACCACATTCTTTGATTCTCCTCCGTTCCTGTTGTTGTTACCACATTCTTTGATTCTCCTCCGTTCCTGCGGTTGTTACCACATTCTTTGATTCCCCTCCGTTCCTGTGGTTGTTACCACATTCTTTGATTCTCCTCCGTTCCTGCGGTTGTTACCACATTCTTTGATTCTCCTCCGTTCCTGTTGTTGTTACCACATTCTTTGATTCCCCTCCGTCTCTGTTGCTGTAACCACATTCTTTGATTCTCCTCCGTTCCTGTGGCTGTTACCACATTCTTTGATTCTCCTCCGTTCCTGCGGTTGTTACCACATTCTTTGATTCCCCTCCGTTCCTGTGGTTGTTACCACATTCTTTGATTCTCCTCCGTTCCTGCGGTTGTTACCACATTCTTTGATTCTCCTCCGTTCCTGTTGTTGTTACCACATTCTTTGATTCCCTTCCGTCTCTGTTGCTGTAACCACATTCTTTGATTCTCCTCCGTTCCTGCGGTTGTTACCACATTCTTTGATTCTCCTCCGTTCCTGTGGTTGTTACCACATTCTTTGATTCTCCTCCGTTCCTGTGGTTGTTACCACATTCTTTGATTCTCCTCCGTTCCTGTGGTTGTTACCACATTCTTTGATTCTTCTCCGTTCCTGTGGTTGTTACCACATTCTTTGATTCCCCTCCGTTCCTGTGGTTGTTACCACATTCTTTGATTCTCCTCCGTTCCTGTTGTTGTTACCACATTCTTTGATTCTCCTCCGTTCCTGTGGTTGTTACCACATTCTTTGATTCTCCTCCGTTCCTGCGGTTGTTACCACATTTTTGGATTCTCCTCCGTTCCTGTGGTTGTTACCACATTCTTTGATTCCCCTCCGTTCCCGTGGTTGTTACCACATTCTTTGATTCTCCTCCGTTCCTGTGGTTGTTACCACATTCTTTGATTTTCCTCCGTTCCCGTGGTTGTTACCACATTCTTTGATTCTCCTCCGTTCCTGTTGTTGTTACCACATTCTTTGATTCTCCTCCGTTCCCGTGGTTGTTACCACATTCTTTGATTTTCCTCCGTTCCCGTGGTTGTTACCACATTCTTTGATTCTTCTCCGTTCCTGTTGTTGTTACCACATTCTTTGATTCTCCTCCGTTCCCGTGGTTGTTACCACATTCTTTGATTTTCCTCCGTTCCCGTGGTTGTTACCACATTCTTTGATTCTTCTCCGTTCCTGTTGTTGTTACCACATTCTTTGATTCTCCTCCGTTCCCGTGGTTGTTACAACATTCTTTGATTCCCCTCTGTTCCCGTGGTTGTTACAACATTCTTTGATTCCCCTCTGTTCCTGTGGTTCGTTCACATGGATATGTTTTAATCATACCACATGGCATTCTGTTCCACAGTTACCGCCTTAACTTGTAAAGGAAGCGTGCTTCTCTATACGGGCTTCTAGATGTGTATCCTTCCGTAAGATAATCAACCCCACATGCAGTAGACTGAAAGTCAGTCTGAATGTCATTGGTATTATCCTGGGTATCAATAAAATACCATCACTTTGACCGAATTATCATTTCTTGTAAGGACCACATCAACGGGGTGTGTAGCACCTGTCACATGCTGATTCAGACCCGAGTCTAGTGGCCTGTTGATCTAAAACGTAAGACCACTCATCAATCTCTACCTTCGATGTGTATACGTGTACAATTGAGTGCCGACGTAGAACAATCTCGTTTCTATTTGCGAGAGGACGACAGCCATTTTTTGGAGCAACGGAAACAATTGCCTGGGTGAGGGGGTAAATAAGTAATACCCTACCTTCTCAAGTCGGAATACAAGAGCAAGGGATGAAGATGTTCCTCTATATTTCAACTGCTGTAATGGTGTATAAAAATAGACAAATGTAATGAATGCTTATATTCAGGCCTAAAGGTCTAAACACTACAAAATGAATACATTTTTAACAGAAAGATGACTTATACACACATAAGCTGTAAATTTAGAAATAGATAGAGTATGCTTAAAAAGGGAATCAAACTAGATCATACAGCTGTTTCGTCTACCCAGGACTCTTCAGTGATGCTAAGGGCCAAAATGTGGGAATCGAAATTTACCAAATTAACGTAGAAGCAGAAGTGTCAATAAACTACTTGCTACATCGTTATTCAGTGTCTGTAAGATAATAGGTGCCCGTCCGTGCTCGCTTTTACTGAAACTCTTATGTGTGACTACGGTGTAGCAACCGTCACTATCTGATGCTTTAACTGATCACGTCATAGAAAAACCTTTATTGTCTCTCAGAGGAGAATTAGTTTGATAAAGTCCTTAACTCAGAAAATTTTATTTAGAATGTCGAGAGCATTCAACATTCCACTTTCACTGTCTTTGCTCTGACGTACATATACGAGCACGTGAGGACCTCGCAGTGACATGTTTATCGCCCGTTTATCTCGAAATAGCCCTTGTAACGACGTGGCAAACCGGTGATACAAATGACAATTATGCGATCATAAAACGGGGATCAATGATTTGTATGTAGCGGGCCCAATTATCCTTACAGTCTCCACCGCATCCTTTTTACGGCTAGTCCGATCCTGTATCGATCGCTTTTGTAACATTTGATGAATATATCTGATACATTTTAAAAGAGTATCATTATCATAAGACATTATATGTTACAGCTAATTATATTCTGGGCAATTCAGAGAAATAATAGAACAATTTTCATGATAAAATCCGAACAGTGACATTTGTACTTCTAACCAATGCAAGCGGAATGGATCTGAATAGTTGTTACGGAACGTTATGCGGACGATTGACGGACCAAATATAGGTTTATGTAACGTTCATCAAGAATTAGTTCTATAAAGTCAAATATATATTACATAAAAAAGCTTCATTATAATGTTTTTCTTCAGTAGAGTACCGTCTTGAAACATACCGGATGAACACTTGTAGAAACCAATGCTTTGAACAAAATCAGCATCATAAATATAGTCTACGTACCAACCTCCCTCTAGTCATTTAGGTCGTTAGCTGTTTTATAAAGTCTTGAATCAAAATAATTAAATTTCTAATTAACTTACTATTTTCGTTTGAATCATTGACGTTTTATTATGTCTTGTCTTCAGTTGAAGTGAGACATGTAGCATCAGTATCGGTTCTTTTGGTTCTGGTTCTTTTGGTTTTTCTAATAATATCTTGTCCTAGCAGTAACTTTTAACCCGTTAACTATACAATGATGAAACTTGCAGTATACCTTGTCGCCCATAAACGATGCGCAATGCTCTGCCATTGGGTCATTGTGACTTTCATTCAAATGTAAAAAGTAAAATAAAAGCCTGTTTCAAACATCTAAATGTGAACCCCAAGAAGATACCAACGGTACCTCAATGCGTTTAATTACACGTGACAATGATTTACAAAACTTCAGATCATTGATCTAGCTCACATTTCAAATCTGTACGGTACCAAGCTATCACAATATCAAGATCAATGGATCAGAGGGTAAGGTAAAAAATGCTGAACATTTTATTATGAAGCAAAGTTTGTCGGTATAACCAAAAAAGTGTAAAATTTTATGTCTCTGCTAAACGTAAGGTAATTTGTACAGTACCAATGTTTTCTAAATTCATAGATTAAAGGGGTTTTCCACACCCATCTGCTTTTACAATAGTTTAGAAAATTTCGACTTTCGGCTCCAAGTATCACTGAAGAGTCCTTGGAGGACGAAACAGATGTATGATGCAGTGAAACTATATTTTTCGGCAAACTGTATCAATTACAAAATTTAAAGTGCAGCACATGTGTGTATAGGTTCATTGTTTCAAGAAATAAGGTGATAGACTTTGTTGGTGGATCTTTTAGGCGCCGAGGTTTGTTGGAGCCAAGATGGCCACAGTTATGTCATTTGAGTATTGGCATGGTACATAATATACACATTTTCGTAGTACACAATTTGAAATTGTGCAGTAATCTCTTGTTTCTAAATTCATAAATTAAAGGTGTTTTACGCACATGACCCTTCTGCTTCTATAATAGTAAACATTTCGATTTCCACGTTCACCTTTTGGATTAAACAGTTGGATGATGCAGTGTAATTCATTGTTTCGGAATACGGCATCTATTACTTAATTGGTAATATGCAACACATATGTGTGTGTTATGTTCATCTTTTAAGATGACCACTGCCAATTAACATTGGAACAATATTCGAAAGGACGGGTTGCTGCAGTATCGTCGACCTAGTGATATGAAAATTAGTTCTAGATTTAAAGCGAATTGTGGACCACTTACCTACGATATCGGCATTAGCTGTGATTAAGTTTCACGCCAACTGTGCCGTTAGTGAACTTTCTCTAGACATGATCAATATTGACCGAGCGACCAATAACTATGATTACACGTAGAAATAAATATTTACTACATTGCTCTAATCACGCGACGAGTTAATCAGAGAAATGACCTATACCTTCATACCAGAACTGGCGCAGCGCTAGTGCTGCAGGGCCTGACCGTGCGTAGATCCGCCCGCCGATAATGATGGCGGACTGACAATATGATTACAGTGGTCAGTCTCAGGAAGAGTAATCTCTGTAGTCCAGCTGGACGTACCTGAGAGGCGCGCACGCTCTCTCCAGCTTTGCACGCGCCATTTCTACCACCCATTACGGACTGGACGCATATGGGAGCGCCACTAACTACAATAAGGGAACTGAAACCCTCATAATAGCCAGTGGTCAAGGTGAGGAGAAACGCTTTGGCGGCAAAAACTCTAATTCCCTATCGATTGACGGCTGGATGCCAAACTATGATCTGTCATATAGGACGCTCGGTGCCTTTTAAATGTGTGTGGTTGCCATAGAAACGGATAATCAATGCTGAGAATAAGTAATGATGAACTGTCGGTAGAAAGTCGGACAGTTATGGGAGATCACGTGACATGTTGTTAGTGTGTGAAGGGGTGCCGGACCACGGAACTCCGATCAGCTATCGATCTGCGAGGGAGGAACCTAGTGAAGGCCCATTGATCCCCCCGCTACTACGAGTGGTAGTAGTATATTATCAATGGTAAAGGCCAGGGGACCGATAACCGCTAATGTTATTGTTATACCAATCTATGTGATAATCACACAAAGTAACTTAATCATGCCATTGTTTTCTGTCTTATGTGCCGTGCCCATAGAAGCATCCTTACACGTAGAGCCGTATCGGCGGTAAGTCGACAAGGAGGTCTAGCGACGTTAATGCGGCGCTACCATCACATCACTGGGATGATGATGAGGTAATTACCTTATAACGTTATTTGTTACTCGGCCTATATATGTCTTGTGGGGAATCACCCTTTGGCATAGTATCAACTGTAACGATACGTCAAAGTGACGAGGATTGGTGTTTTTATTGGTGGGTCAGATAGCATATGTTACTATTCACTCATCTATATAGTAAAACAGTATCGGGAACTTGTGCCCACTAATAACATTGCTTCTAATGAAAACCACACCTATGCATCCGTTGGACGACCAAGCGTGCGTGGGACCAATAGTGGAGAGAGGTGCGGGTTATGACTAAAGGACAAGTGTCTCGCAGTATAAACAATTTTCTGCGAAAGAGCAACTTTTGTTGAACTTGGTATTCCAGTGTGTACTGTATAACAGTTTTCTGGGAAAGAGCAACTTGTGTTGAACTTGGTATTCCAGTGTGTACTGTATAACAGTTTTCTGGGAAAGAGCAACTTTTGTTGAATTTGGTATTCCGTTGTATAGCGTATAACAGTTTACTGGGAAAGAGCAACTTGTGTTGAACTTGGTATTCCAGTGTATAGTGTATAACAGTTTTCTGGGAAAGAGCAACTTGTGTTGAACTTGGTATTCCATTGTATAGCGTATAACAGTTTTCTGGGAAAGAGCAACTTGTGTTGAACGTGATATTCCATTGAATAGCGTATAACAGTTTACTGGGAAAGAGCAACTTGTGTTGAACGTGATATTCCATTGTATAGCGTATAACAGTTTACTGGGAAAGAGCAACTTGTGTTGAACTTGGTATTCCAGTGTATACTGTATAACAGTTTACTGGGAAAGAGCAACTTGTGTTGAACTTGGTATTCCAGTGTATAGTGTATAACAGTTTTCTGGGAAAGAGCAACTTGTGTTGAACGTAATATTCCATTGTATAGCGTATAACAGTTTACTGGGAAAGAGCAACTTGTGTTGAACTTGGTATTCCAGTGTATACTGATCATTCGCCTTCCTACTGTTAAGGATTAGTTTATTTCTTCTTTTGTGGAGAGGAAGTGCTTCTAATGCTTAAAACTTGGCCTTCAATATTGCCGACGCCGATATCATCACTTAAGAACCGAACCTAGTTTCTAGTTACGATATAAATCGGCATAAATGAGTTTATAACTTACATATCTAATTTTCTATTTCTATACAGATGAGAAAACAATTCAAACGTTAAGACTTAAGGATTGTATATTGAATCAGTAAGAACTGGGCTTGATTTAAAGTTAGGTGTACATTAACAGACGTGTCCATTACCAAATTAGCAACTAATGGATGCTGTTTTCACAATTGCACATCAACTCATAACCACATATTTATTATATTGCCATCTGTCACGATTTTTATGCAATTAAGAAATGATTACAAAATCACAATTACTATTAAAGCCACAAAAATATACAGAAAATTACAGAACAAATACTACATATCAAAAGGTCATTGCCATGCTTAAGGTCGCAAAGACGCCAAAATGTCACGATGCCTCCAGAGAACAACACCTTAAAAAGGTTACAACACATCCTTGGTTAAATACCTCTGAAACACTACAAAGGATATAAAGTCCAAAGAGAACTTCTTAAAAGGTCACATCGCCTTCAAAGGTGCTACACCCCCAACGTGAGGACAGTACCTCCAAAGGTCAGTCAAAGCAGTTTCAAAAGGCAAAATACCTCCACATAACATCTCAAGGAACTTACAAAACACCTCAACGTTTACAACGCCTCCAAAACGCCAGCAGCTCTGAGGAATCATAGGTCAAACTTTTGGACATCCAAAAGATTGACGGTCATACAGAAAGTCTGACGTTTACACGACCAGTTTGGTATCCCTTAGTGACCACGGAACAGTGATCCGTGTTGGTACCATTTACAGATAAGTTTTTCTTTAGTACATCGTTTATATCGAGCCATTAGGCAGTTGGTTCCTTGGGACCCAATGTTTGTATAGCGCTATTACTTACCTCACAGACACCTTGCGTTCACCAAGTACATATCGATACTAGGCGGGCTTAATCGGATCTAGAACGTGCAGTTACGACTTCCGCCAAAGCCCTTAAAGATTCGCCTGATGTTTTATTTATGAATGCACGCTTCTATCAAATTGAGCTAGGGCATCTAAAATGGCTGCAATTCGTAGGCACGGTCGCTATACCAACCATGGGAAAGCTAAGGCACCTAGCGTCAACGGTCAGTCAATAGGTCCTGGCGTTACATACACACAGTGGACTGTCCACTCCGGCACGGCCTACTAGCGCGCGCGGGGCTCGCGGTCTCCGGCGGCAGACGACAAGCAGCTTGGAATAGATCGAGAAATGGCGGGAATGTTTCTGTGGCTGATGATGGAGAGTCTGTGTAAGGATATCGATAACACAGATGTCATCTCTGGTGAAATGTTCTGACGCGAAGGAAAGTGGATATTGGTATCGATGGTTTGTATTATCCTCGCCGACCTTTCTATCTGAGGGGCCTTCTCCGGTGTGAATAGCACTGCTGGCGTAGTGCTTCCTTTTATATGTACTGTGATCAATCGCCATCGATATTCCAGCAGGCACCCTCGACCGTCAACATTGTTGTGTACACACGTATACCTTACACTGTGCTGGGTGCCAGTGCACAGCTGTGACACATGGTGATAAATGTCTGGTACGTCTCTGCCATATATTACAGCCACTGAACTGTCACAGGCGACACTCTATCAGACACCTCCACCTGCAAGACAAGCACGCCGAGACCATGACGGGAAATACCAGGTACTCGACCTTCCATCCCCATCATGGCTTAATCTCAACTCCTGACCTGTGCCACCTCTTATAACAATGTATGAGTTCGTTATCAGAGCCGATATTAACAGATCACATCGACGGGAGATATGAAAAGCTTGCAGGACCAAATGCTTGGAACATTTATCCATGATTTTGCCGTGGTTGACCAGCTTGGTTTTGGATTTGAGGAACGCTGTGATGTTTTGTTGTGGGCGAGAGGAGGTACGTAAACATTCCGGGTACTGTGGTACCTTTAATGATATCTCTCAATATGGTATTACACGTGTCAGGTAAACCACGTGCAATGCTTTGGGGTGAATGGAATTGCGTGGGTGTCTGTTTCCGGTACTCCGGATTGGGTGGATTAGATCGGGAATTAACATGGCATTGGAAATCAGGGTTTGTTGGGTACATGTTGTATTGTAAATACGTGAATTCCTTACTGGTTAAAGGATGTTTGGTACCAAACGGATTATTGGCACGTCAGCTTGTGGTAAACATCAATTTAGAATATTTGGTAGAGGTTTAGACATGTAAACTGTATATAGCTCCTTATTTAGATCTGGATGGGACAGGGAGGGTTAGGGGTAGGGCATTTGACGTGAAATGCACGTGCTTTCGGTGTTGTGTGATTGTTTCCTGACCACATGGTACATGTGTACTCAGATTGTGTGTGTGTAGTGCCACTATATTGGATTCCAGGGTGTACCATATTGGTAGCTGAAAATCTATGTACTTTCCCGGGTATGTGTACAACGAGACAATAATTAATGTCGTGTGCATACCCATTGACAAGTACACCGTGACTGACCTTATGACCCCTCTCCCTGACACGATGGGTGTTATATGATCACATTTTATTGTAATCGAAGGCCTACTGTGACCTTTCCCCGGGAAAGAAATACAGCACAGTGACAAATGTCAAAGGGCTGGGACAATACATGTATTAATTGTAGGCGTTGTATACGGTTGATTGATAAAAACTACATACGCCCGTGAATGATTTTGAAATAGCATTTACGACACATTCCTGGCAAAGCAAAATTTGTAATATTGTTAACACTTGTAACGCGTTGCTCACTGATTTTCGGAACCCCTTTGGGTTGTCTAGTCGTTCTGGTGTAGATGTTATATGCTCCATGACCGTCACCCTAGAACTGTATATGAATTATTTAAAAGTGTAAAGGAAAGTTAATTGTTCCGGGTCCTCTCTACTGCATAATTGGTCGACATTTTAACTATCAGTATTTCTCAAGGTCGATATGCTTCCTGTTATATCCGATTGAAAGCTTGCAGTATTTTCTGTTTGATTACTTCGTAACATTATGAACACAATTAATAATGAAATTTGACGTTTTGTTTTCTATTTTAGATTTAAATGAAATTTCGTTTGTTTAGTGTCGAAATACATTGGATATCGGTCTTTTGAAAGGATTGTGCATCAGATATTTGCCAGTAAATAGGGACACGGTATACAATAAGAATATATGTATATATACAATTATGTGAGACCTGGCTGTTAATAGGACGTAAAAACAATCTACCATCCAACCAACAAATGTGTGAGAACCTGCATTCTTATTGTAACATGTCCCTGTGGTCAGAAGTTGTGGTTTGATATCTAATGACCAAGTCCTGTGCAGATTCGAGTGGAACAGTATTAGCCCTGACATAATTTCACTTCTAGGTATTTCAAAATTTGATTGCTATAGTTTCCCTGTATGAATTCAAGATAATAATACTTAATAAAGAAAAGTAGTTGAGATATCGTAATAGTCGACTATTCCTTTCGTCCTACAGATTTATTGGCTGATCCGAGCACCAGTTACCTATTGTATAAAACGATACCTAGAATATCTCGTTATAAGTTATATTTCACCAACTTAACCTCATGCCACGTTTACTTTCGTCAGACTTGTCTTAATTGTTTGTGTCTAATGCATTGATGGAGCTATCTGAGTAAGTGTATGATATATCTCCTAAAGTGTAGGTAAACAATCTTTATTTGAAATATTCATATGAAAGTTGGATCACAGTTGCTTGAGTTAATGTCAGCAAAAATATAAATGTAAGGAACCGCAATAATATTCTATAATGGGCGGCTCCTTATATATTATATATATATTATTTTATGTGCCTTGAAAATTTGACAATTTATCTGTCCGTAATGTCGCTATTACTTCGACGATCATATATCATATTTCTAGTAATGCGCATCCAACGAACATTTGTTTGTTAGGATCCAGTACATATAGTGGATCATACCGTCAATATTAGTTACCAGACCATATTATTAACAGACAGAAACTCAAGCAACTGTGGTTGCATTGTGGTATCTACGCTTTCAGATTAAGTATGCAATATGCCTTCATAGACGGGGAGATGTTCCGGATTATAAAGGGTCCGGTTTAGACATTATAATCTACGGAATGGGGATATAAATGATAATTTCTATTAATGTTACTGTTAATATCGATAGGACCATATGAAACACTTTTCGAGTTTTGGTGATCTGAAGTTTACTTCCTTTATGTTTCACGGATTAAATAGGATCAAATGACCTTTGAACAGACTAACACCAACCTTTTGATATTCACTTTTATCAAAGTACATTAATTTTGATAGTTACTTCAAACATAAATTTCACTCGAACAAAGCGTTGCAAACTAGAATATTTAAGTTATTTCAAGGTTTTCCTTAACATTGTACCAGAACTTCACTTTCTATATTACAAAAGTACAGAAGGACCGTCTGTTATGATGTAATGCATTGATCGCAATGCAATTACCGAAGAGGATTCTCTTTAAAATGTATCTACTCTTTATGTAGCATAATAGCGGTGCCAAAATACACATACAGTATCTGAGATGAGAAGTATTGTAAAAAAAATCATTACTGCTATTGTATTCCGGAAAAGTCCGGTGATTATGTACCCCCCTCCCCTTCCCGGCGTTGATGGTACTTCATTAAAAAGTGCACGCCTTCGCAACAGCGCCATTTAACATAACCGTTCGTATGATCTCAACAATACTTTATAGCTTACCAGATTGAAGACAAAGGCGTTATTTCGGGAGAGACAAACTCCCATTAAAAAGCCATTGAAGGTGGATTTAGTAGCAAACAATTTGTAAAGCTGTTTGAGTTTTATAGGTGGGAGAGTAGGGAAATAGTGTAGGCAGAATGCATTAAAGGTCACACTACTGGTACAGTGGCTGTCATTGTCATAGGCGCGTGGGAAGATTAGGAGGGCATTTAGGGAATTTGACCCGAAGGAGTCGGGGATTAAGTTAAAATTGCCAAAAAGACATAAGTTCTTATGTAGGATTAATTAATCAGTCAGTTTTGATAGGAAGATTTGGTGTGGGTGTAAAAAGAGTTGTGTTTGTGAGGTGTGTGAGTGCGGAATTAAGTGTGGAATAGCTAATAGATGGTGATTTTTGTAGCGAAACATGCCACTAGGCATTTAATGAATGAAATAAGAGAACAAATGAGAGATCAGCAGGTAAATATTAAGATACTTAATGAGAGGAAAGTGAGGTATTCGTAAAGGGGGTAAATATAGGATACTTAACGAATACTTAATGAGAGGAAAGTGAGGTATTCGTAAAATGGAGTAAATATAGGATACTTAACGAGAGGGAAGTGAGACATCGGTGGGAAGAGGTAAGTATTTAAATCAATTAAACAAGGGGCAAAGTATGAATGAAGGAAGATTTACACAATAAGACTATATGACCTGGAAGAGTAGGAGTCTTCTGCTTCATCGACGACCCCCACCATGTAAATAATGGATACATCTAAGTTAATATCACGTCCTCAAAGTAAGAACCAAGTCATCATTCTAAATCACAAAAAGTAAGCACATTAATGAGTATATGTGAAAACTTCCACCTTAATACCATACAAAGATACAAAATATATCTCAATGAGACCAAGAGGGCGATCATAAAACTTGAAACTATAATCCCTGTGTGACTGTGTCGTAAGTCTCTTTGTCAGCAGCTGACTTCTGTCGCTATAATCTCGATATCTACAGCAAGCCCTTCAATACAGAATTAACTGCGAGGGTTATTTCATCAAGAAAAGTAAACTTCAACATTGGAAATTGAAATCGTCACGCTTATCGTATAGCTTCGTAATAAGTTGTCCAAGTTGGTAATAGGCATGTGAAAGATAAGTGGAAAGAGGATATCTGTTATGGTGGATATGAAAAAGCAAGTGAGAGATCGGCGGATGTATGGCAGAATTAAAATGTAACGTTTGATGCGAGCGAGGTATTAATGGAGGGATGGTTAATGTTAAGGTGGGACTATGAGGGTTTGTTGGTGATTAGTGGAGGTATTGTGAGTGTAAGGGTGGCGCTGAGAGGATGAATGAAATGATGTATGAGTGAAGTGATGGTGAGGGTGATATTGATTGTGTAGAGGGTGATATTGATTGTGTAGAGGGTGATATTGGTTGTTTAGAGGGTGATATTGATTGTGCAGAGGGTGATATTGATTGTGTAGAGGGTGATATTGATTTTGAAGAGGGTGATATTGATTGTGTAGAGGGTGATATTGATTGTGTAGAGGGCGATATTGATTGTGTAGAGGGTGATATTGATTGTGTAGAGGGTGATATTGATTGTGAAGAGGGCGATATTGATTGTTTAGAGGGTGATATTGATTGTGTAGAGGGTGATATTGATTGTGTAGAGGGTGATATTGATTGTGTAGAGGTGAGTGTGAAGAGGGTGATATTGATTGTGTAGAGGGTGATATTGATTGTGTAGAGGGTGATATTGATTGTGTAGAGGGTGATATTGGTTGTTTAGAGAGTGATATTGATTGTGCAGAGGGTGATATTGATTGTGTAGAGGGCGATATTGATTGTTTAGAGGGTGATATTGATTTTATAGAGGGTGATATTGATTGTGTAGAGGGTGGTATTGATTGTGTAGAGGGTGATATTGATTGTGTAGAGGGTGATATTGATTGTGTAGAGGGTGATATTGATTGTGTAGAGGGTGATATTAATTGTGTAGGGGGTGATATTGATTGTGAAGATGGTGATATTGATTGTGAAGATGGTGATATTGATTGTGTAGAGGGTGATATTGATTGTGAAGATGGTGATATTGATTGTGTAGAGGGTGATATTGGTTGTGTAGAGGGTGATATTGATTGTGTAGAGGGTGATATTGATTGTGTAGAGGGTGATATTAATTGTGTAGGGGGTGATATTGATTGTGAAGAGGGCGATATCGATTGTTTAGAGGGTGATATTGATTGTATAGAGGGTGATATTGATTGTGAAGAGGGTGATATTGATTGTGTAGAGGGCGATATTGATTGTTTAGAGGGTGATATTGATTGTGTAGAGGGTGATATTGATTGTGAAGAGGGCGATATTGATTGTATAGAGGGTGATATTGATTGTGAAGAGGGCGATATTGATTGTATAGAGGGTGATATTGATTGTTTAGAGGGTGATATTGATTGTATAGAGGGTGATATTGATTGTTTAGAGGGTGATATTGATTGTATAGAGGGTGATATTGATTGTGTAGAGGGTGATATTGATTGTGTAGAGGGTGATATTGATTGTGAAGAGGGCGATATCGATTGTTTAGAGGGTGATATTGATTGTGAAGAGGGCGATATTGATTGTTTAGAGGGTGATATTGATTGTATAGAGGGTGATATTGATTGTTTAGAGGGTGATATTGATTGTGTAGAGGGTGATATTGATTGTGTAGGGGGTGATATTGATTGTGAAGAGGGCGATATCGATTGTTTAGAGGGTGATATTGATTGTATAGAGGGTGATATTGATTGTGAAGAGGGTGATATTGATTGTGTAGAGGGCGATATTGATTGTTTAGAGGGTGATATTGATTGTGTAGAGGGTGATATTGATTGTGAAGAGGGCGATATTGATTGTTTAGAGGGTGATATTGATTGTGTAGAGGGTGATATTGATTGTGTAGAGGGTGATATTGATTGTGAAGAGGGTGATATTGATTGTGTAGAGGGCGATATTGATTGTTTAGAGGGTGATATTGATTGTGTAGAGGGTGATATTGATTGTGAAGAGGGCGATATTGATTGTTTAGAGGGTGATATTGATTGTGTAGAGGGTGATATTGATTGTGAAGAGGGCGATATTGATTGTATAGAGGGTGATATTGATTGTGAAGAGGGCGATATTGATTGTATAGAGGGTGATATTGATTGTTTAGAGGGTGATATTGATTGTATAGAGGGTGATATTGATTGTTTAGAGGGTGATATTGATTGTATAGAGGGTGATATTGATTGTGTAGAGGGTGATATTGATTGTGTAGAGGGTGATATTGATTGTGAAGAGGGCGATATCGATTGTTTAGAGGGTGATATTGATTGTGAAGAGGGCGATATTGATTGTTTAGAGGGTGATATTGATTGTATAGAGGGTGATATTGATTGTTTAGAGGGTGATATTGATTGTGTAGAGGGTGATATTGGTTGTTTAGAGGGTGATATTGATTGTGCAGAGGGTGATATTGATTGTGTAGAGGGTGATATTGGTTGTTTAGAGGGTGATATTGATTGTGTAGAGGGTGATATTGGTTGTTTAGAGGGTGATATTGATTGTATAGAGGGTGATATTGGTTGTTTAGAGGGTGATATTGATTGTGTAGAGGGTGATATTGATTGTGTAGAGGGTGATTTTGATTGTATAGAGGGTGATATTGATTGTGTAGAGGGTGATATTGATTGTGTAGAGGGTGATATTGATTGTGAAGAGGGTGATATTGATTGTGTAGAGGGTGATATTGATTGTGTAGAGGGTGATATTGATTGTGTAGAGGGCGATATTGATTGTTTAGAGGGTGATATTGATTGTTTAGAGGGTGATATTGATTGTATAGAGGGTGATATTGATTGTTTAGAGGGTGATATTGATTGTATAGAGGGTGATATTGATTGTGTAGAGGGTGATATTGATTGTGTAGAGGGTGATATTGATTGTGTAGAGGGTGATATTGGTTGTGTAGAGGGTGATATTGATTGTGAAGAGGGTGATATTGATTGTGTAGAGGGTGATATTGATTGTGTAGAGGGTGATATTGATTGTGTAGAGGGTGATATTGATTGTGTAGAGGGTGATATTGGTTGTTTAGAGGGTGATATTGATTGTATAGAGGGTGGTATTGATTGTGTAGAGGGTGATATTGGTTGTGAAGAGGGTGATATTGATTGTGTAGAGGTGAGTGTGAAGAGGGTGATATTGATTGTTTAGAGGGTGATATTGATTGTGTAGAGGGTGATATTGATTGTGAAGAGGGCGATATTGATTGTGTAGAGGTGAGTGTGAAGAGGGTGATATTGATTGTGTAGAGGGTGATATTGATTGTGTAGAGGGTGATATTGATTGTGTAGAGGGTGATATTGATTGTGTAGAGGTGAGTGTGAAGAGGGTGATATTGATTGTTTAGAGGGTGATATTGATTGTGTAGAGGGTGATATTGATTGTGTAGAGGGTGATATTGATTGTGTAGAGGGTGATATTGATTGTGAAGAGGGTGATATTGATTGTGTAGAGGGTGATATTGATTGTGTAGAGGGTGATATTGATTGTGTAGAGGGTGATATTGATTGTGTAGGGGGTGATATTGATTGTGTAGGGGGTGATATTGATTGTGTAGGGGGTGATATTGATTGTGTAGAGGGTGATATTGATTGTGTAGGGGGTGATATTGATTGTGAAGAGGGTGATATTGATTGTGTAGAGGGTGATATTGATTGTGTAGAGGGTGATATTGATTGTGTAGAGGGTGATATTGATTGTGAAGAGGGTGATATTGATTGTGTAGAGGGTGATATTGATTGTGTAGGGGGTGATATTGATTGTGTAGAGGGTGATATTGATTGTGAAGAGGGTGATATTGATTGTGTAGAGGGTGATATTGATTGTGTAGAGGGTGATATTGGTTGTTTAGAGGGTGATATTGATTGTATAGAGGGTGGTATTGATTGTGTAGAGGTTGATATTGATTGTGTAGAGGGTGGTATTGATTGTGTAGAGGGTGATATTGATTGTGTAGAGGGTGATATTGGTTGTTTAGAGGGTGATATTGATTGTATAGAGGGTGGTATTGATTGTGTAGAGGGTGGTATTGATTGTGTAGAGGGTGATATTGATTGTGTAGAGGGTGATATTGATTGTGTAGAGGGTGGTATTGATTGTGTAGAGGGTGATATTGGTTGTTTAAAGGGTGATATTGATTGTGTAGAGGGTGATATTAATTGTGTAGGGGGTGATATTGATTGTGTAGAGGGTGATATTGATTGTGAAGAGGGCGATATCGATTGTTTAGAGGGTGATATTGATTGTATAGAGGGTGGTATTGATTGTGTAGAGGGTGATATTGATTGTTTAAAGGGTGATATTGATTGTGTAGAGGGCGATATTGATTGTGAAGGGGGTGATATTGATTGTGTAGAGGGTGATATTGATTGTGTAGAGGGTGATATTGATTGTGTAGAGGGTGGTATTGATTGTGTAGAGGGTGATATTGATTGTGTAGAGGGTGATATTGATTGTGCAGAGGGTGATATTGATTGTGTAGAGGGTGATATTGGTTGTTTAGAGGGTGATATTGATTGTGCAGAGGGTGATATTGATTGTGTAGAGGGCGATATTGATTGTGTAGAGGGTGATATTGATTGTGTAGAGGGTGATATTGATTGTGAAGAGGGCGATATTGATTGTGCAGAGGGCGATATTGATTGTGCAGAGGGTGATATTGATTGTGTAGAGGGTGATATTGATTGTGAAGAGGGCGATATTGATTGTGTAGAGGGTGATATTGATTGTGAAGAGGGTGATATTGATTGTGAAGAGGGCGATATTGATTGTTTAGATGGTGATATTGATTGTGTAGAGGGTGGTATTGATTGTGTAGAGGGTGGTATTGATTGTGTAGAGGGTGATATTGATTGTGTAGAGGGTGATATTGATTGTATAGAGGGTGATATTGATTGTGTAGATGTGAGTGTGAAGAGGGTGATATTGATTGTGTAGGAGGTGATATTGATTGTGTAGAGGGTGATATTGATTGTGTAGAGGGTGATAATGATTGAGTAGAGGGTTATATTGATTGTGTAGAGGGTGATACTATTTTTAGGTGGTGACATTGACTGCACTTCCTAATAATATACTTTCCAATGGAAATGCTGACCAATTAGATATGAAGGATATGTTTATTGTGCTGCACTTTTACGTTGTACAGCCTTAAAATCAGCTTTTCTGGGTGCCAACTCTTTCTAACTGATCAACGCCGCTATGTTTATTGTTCTGAAAGAAAGTAAATACGTGAGACTTGTTTTAATCCAACACGTATTCAATATTTACATAAAATGTTCACTTGATAGAAAAAAATAGAATCAACTAATTTCTTACGTACGTTCAGTCAAAAACGTTTCAACTACCACGCACGCAGAAGACGTCATGTAAATTTGGCGAATTCGCTTCGGTGGTAAGTACTGTACAACTTTGTCGATATAATCCAATGTTCATCGTTTCGTTTAAAAAAAACGTGTCGGTTGCTTACATATAGATTGTGCTTGAAACTTAACTTAAAAAAAGCATTTTCTTGAATATTTTAAGTCAATCTAATCCTGCGCAGTCGTTCTGTTTTATTGATACATTTCATACTTTTTAAGAACCACCTGATATGGGATCAGAACTTCTACTGCATTCACGTGGTCACATGGTGCATTTTGACCCAATCACGCTACGCAAGTCATAATAATGATGGAAAAATATGTCGACTCTAAAACGTAAAACTGTTAGATGGTTGATGACGATAATAGTCAATTTCATACTCTAGCTTAAGGGTGATATTTGTTTTTGTACCTGAAGTAAGAATGCATGTGAAAGTACTGTATGAGACCAAGAAAAAGAAAATACGGTTGTTCAAATCCTTATTTTGTCTTCCATATAGGTTTGGCACTGGAGAAATAAAGTGACACGGCTTTATCGGCATGTATATGTTGTTCGTTAAGTAATCGAAAAACGAAGTGTGAATACATCCTTTTAAGTGTAGTGATCTAAAATACGAATTTACCCAGAAATATCTGTTTTGGGTGTATACACATTTTGCCCAATTTTATAAACAATACATGATTTAAATGTGGTTGTATTCAGATAACCTCTCCATATTTTGATAGCTTTGATGGGAAGTTAAAGCGACAGTATTTCTGGTCTCCATGGGACACTTGAGCTCTGTTTGCCGTTGAGCGGTTGATCTTCCCAGGCGCTACCGTGAAATACTGTTAAATTGTATCGATCAAAACCACAAGCTTTTCACTTTTGGTCTGTTTTTGTAACTTTTCTGTTCAAAATACCATAAATTCTGAACTACTTGGCGACATTGTCTAGATGGTACAGTTTTTTAATTACAGTTAACTCCCTTGACTTGATGATCGCCCACAAGCTATTGTCTTTATAGTCCATGTTAGTATACACGATTTACAAAGCAGCTTGGTTTTAGGTCGGTTGTTGAATTTTATTTTTCCCTGTATATATATTACATTATACATTCAAATTAAGTATTTAAATGAAAGTAAATGATAACCGTAGATTGACGAATCGTGTAATAATTCTTAAAGAACTATTAACTTTAACGGGCGAATTCGCCTTTACCATTTTACGTATCCACATTTCGAATTTCCTTCTGCTTTTCAACAAGTTATAATTTCGTTGATGGAAAAATATCCCGATGGACGTACTAAACTCCATTATATCGTGTAGTCACATAAAGTGTCCTGCAATGTATAATCTATTAGCAAATCACGTAAACTATTAACGACCTTTAACAGTTTTTACAGTTTATAGATATTAAAAACATATAATATTCCATATTTGGAAGGATTATGTATAGACACGAGGTATCTAATTTCAGAAAAAAATATATAGAAATGATTGGAAATGTGTTTTCTCGCTATGTAAAATCTCACTTGGCTTGAACCTGAGACGCATGAGTAGAGTGGTCGATTGGGTGTAGGAGCCGTTCTCAGACAAATCAATTACGGTATACTATGTATCACATGAGGTAGAAGTCTCGCTAACATTGAAATCTCTTGCGTATTTTTAAAGAAATATTTACTTTTATATTCCCTAGGGCTTTAGACATATACTTTATGAATACATACTGTCAGTTATGCTGTTCGATTTCCCTCCCTCCTGACACACTGTCTCATAACTGTATTACGATTGGTATCTCCAGCACATACTGTGACGTCAGAATTAAGACAAAAGACATGCCGTTGTATTTAGGTAGACTAATACATGACAAAGGTCAGATGCAGCTTTGAAATATTACATAGCTGTAGCCAAGACCCCTCCAGATGTGTTTCCATGTCAGAATCAAATTTTAAATCCCCTTCTTCCATCATTTTAAAATAAAACTTTATTTATTTTACAACAATCATGAAACAAGTTATCCAAATTATATAAATAAATTACTCTTGTTAACCCGGATGTTAGCGCCCGAGGGGTCTTATTGTGGGAGGAAACTGGAGTACCAGGAGAAAACCCACGTGGTCTGGCAGGTGACCCCATACCTTCTACGTCCGATCAGCGAATCGAACACCGGTCGCCTTGGTGAAAGGCAAGTGCGCTATCTACTGCACCACCCGATCACCCTCAACCTTTTACGGTTGGTAATGTGAGCGAGAGGATCTTTCATTATTTATATATATGAAACCTACTTTATCATTGCAGTTCATCAGAATCTGGCCAATTGAAATATTTCTTAAAACGTGTAATAAACCTTCTCCGATTTATGGGATCATTTTAAATGACACTCATTTAACATAGAACATTTCTCTCATATTTGTTTCGGTTAGATTCAGCTATAGCCATTACTGTAGTAGAAATGTATTCCTGCACTTTCCCCGTGGAAAGGATGTTTTACCACACCCTCCCCATGGTAAGGATGTTCTACCACACCCTCCCCGTGGTAAGGTTGTTTTACCACACACTCCCCGTGGTAAGAATGTTTACCTCACCCTCCTCGTGGTAAGGATGTTTTACCACACCCTCCCCCTGGTAAGGTTGTTTTTACCACAACTTCCCTGTGGTAAGGTTGTGTTCCCACACCCTCTCCGTGATAAGGTTGTTTTACCACACCCTCCCCGTGGTAAGGTTGTTTTACCACACCGTCCCCCTGGTAAGGTTGTTTTTACCACAACTTCCCTGTGGTTAGGTTGTTTTACCACACCCTCCCCGTGGTAAGGTTGTTTTACCACACCCTCCCCGGGTTAAGGATGTTTTACCACACCCTCTCCGTGGTAAGGATGTTTTACCACACTCTCCCCGTGGTAAGGTTGTTTTACCACACCCTCCCCGGGTTAAGGATGTTTTACCACACCCTCTCCGTGGTAAGGATGTTTTACCACACCCTCCCCGTGGTAAGGTTGTTTTACCACATCCTCCCCTTGGTAAGGTTGTTTTACCACATCCTTCCCTTGGTAAGGTTGTTTTGCCACACCCTCCCCGTGGTAAGGTTGTTTTACCACATCCTCCCCTTGGTAAGGTTTTGTTACCATACCCTCCCCGTGGTAAGGTTGTTTTACCACACCCTCCCCGGGTTAAGGATGTTTTACCACACCCTCTCCGTGGTAAGGATGTTTTACCACACTCTCCCCGTGGTAAGGTTGTTTTACCACACTCTCCCCATGGTAAGGATGATATGAGTATCACACTACTCGTGGTTAAGATGTTATTGGTACCCCTTTCTGTGGAAAATTAAACAACATTTCAAAATCTTCTTCTCCAGTCTCAGAGGTGCTTCAGTCTATTTCTCTGCTCTCTGCATGAATGGAAAAGTCCTCAGGGGCGTTGTTTAATTTGTAAATTTAAGTACTCTTGTACTGTCCGTTCCCCCTCGGTGAGGGGGTAAAGTTTACTATAGTTTATGTAGGGAAAATCACATTTAAGTAAATTTTGCTTATTTAAAGTAGGAAATGATTCCTGCTTGGTCAGAGTCATCCTTGGAGGAAGATGGTTTCAGAGTGTAAAATTGGGATTCCTGCCCCAATCCCTGGGGTCAGAGCTTGGCTCCAAAGGGAAAATATCAAAAAATTCATAAATCTTCCTCTTCAGACTCAGAGGTACAACAGCCTATTTCTCTTCATGGATGAAAAGGTCATTGTTTAAATTTGTTAATATCAGTACCTCCGGGATATCCGTTCCTCCGCGGTAAAGGGGGTAAAATTTACTTAAAGGCCCAATATACGTAACTTTCGGCAAAACCTGATGCGAAAATCAAGCCTAATAACTTATTATTTTTATAGATTTAGTTAAGATTAATTGATATCAGCAATATCCAAGATGACTTCTTACGCGGTAACCGGTACGGCAGCAGTTGAAACTCGGTATTTGTAAACACGCGACCATTTTGACTGTCTTCTACCTGCGGTTTGTTATTGAAGTGGGCCCCACCTGAATTGTTTTCAATTCTTTGGATTTTTCTGGCAGGAGTTTCTTGTTAGTTACCGCTGATGTTTACTTCGTTTTAGGCTTATTATTGCATGTTTATCAACTGGATATTTTTTCAGAATTTTTCAGATTGACGAAAAATTTCCTGAAGTTACGTATATTGGGCCTTTAAGTTTATATAGGGGAATTACACTTTTGGGAAAATTTTGTCCATTTAAGGAGGAAACCATTCCTACTTGGTGACAATCATTTTCAACAGTAAAATAATATGTTTCAATAGTTTTAGAATTCTTATCCTTTAATGATATGCGATTATGTTGTATTTCACTTTAATTTGTTTTCGTGTTGATTTCATCATTTAAATTGAGCTACCATACCTATAATGTTACTAATTATATATAAGGTGACCGTTAAGGCCCTCACATTTGTATATATCATCTCTCATAACACTTTTCCTGTAGTAAGGATCACTTATTGTACATTTCCTCTACCACACAAAGCAATACCTCGTCCCGTGGCAAAGATAGCATTTTTTACCCCATGTCCAGATATGTAGCCTGGGTTTCCTCTGGCCCCGACACCATATCTGGTTGATATTTATTGTCAAAATGTCTAAGTCTGGGGTCAGGGCCGCGGAACTGCCTCCTCCCAGCCAAGGTGCGTTTTCCTTATACTTTCTGTACCCCTAACAGCACCCTTCCCAGTGGATCAATCATTGTTTACCTTACAATTCAACCCGTAACTCTCCAACTCGATCAATTGTGTAAATATCTAATTGTTAATACCAACAGAAATGTCATTCCGCAGTGCCCTTAGATACAACGAGTTGTCATCAATTAATAATTGATGACCGCCCGCCGTTAAATCGAGTGCTGGCTTACAGAGTCAATATATTGAGTCAATATATAGAGTCAACACGTGACATTATCGCTCGTGTTTTACACGTGTGTACAATGAGAGAGCACGATTAAAACGTGATAACATTAATTTTATTCAACGTTACGCATTACGACTTGATATCAATATTTCTAGATTGATTTTTCATTACCTGGATTTTGAAAGATGAACCCTGATCTATTTCCAATTTCAAAAACCCGTTATATCTATTAGAAACGGAAAATATCCGTTCTTCCAGCACCTTTCTTAGAGAGACAGAACCGATAAAATCAACGAGAAAGGGGTTGTACTCTCTGCATTGCCATATTTTCATATAACTTACCTTTTGAGACAAACATTACCTACGGTATTTCTCCCACTACCACACACTTACTGATTCTCCTACCTAAGTCTTTCATTGTTTATTACAAACGCCCCCACACCCAGACCCTAGGCGTCTCATCTTGCTCACCCCTTGACTTGACTCCCTGATATTTCCCCCTCGACTCCCACCTCCCTCCTCTGTGTTAACCCTACTCCATCTTACCCACATCTTTCTCGCCCCCTGACTTGACTCCCTGATATCCCCCCCCCGACTCCCACCTCCCTCCTCTGTGTTAACCATACTCCACCCTACCCACATCTTTCTCGCCCCCTGACTTGACTCCCTGATATTTCCCCCCCCCCCGACTCCTCCCTCCCTCCTCTGTGTTAACTCTACTCCATCTTATCCATATTCTCCACTTTACCTCTCCAAATTGTGACAGATGCGGTTGGGGACGGATGCGTTGTGCCACCTATGTCTAGCCCGGAGACCTATTAACACAAAGGATGGGTGTGAGGTGGTATCGCTTGGCTTAGGTCTACCAATATTCTGGACAATGCATCCATTTCTTAGCATTCTTGTCTACAAATGAAATATGATTACATATGTAACACATGTTTGCTACTTCTAAAATGAACTTTATTTGAACATCTGTCCGAAAGGCCTTGGTGCAGCGTCGGTCAACTTTCATAAAAAAATCACTACTAGTCATGAACGACTGAGCAGAGTTTGACCAAATTTGGTTTGAAACATCCTTGGTAGAAGGGGACTCGATTTTGTTTCAGTAGTGGGTCTGACTCCCTATATAGGCATGTCGGGATGCAGTCCCGATTTGGTCAATTTTGTGTGTTAACGGTGGGGAAATTGAGCAAATTTTGAAAAAGAAATAATTCTTCTATAGCAATGCCAGCATTCTGTCCCAGTTCAGTTTAAATTATCCATGGGTGAAGGGGAAGCAATTCAGTATCAATAATGGGTCCTACATCTTCGATATGCATGAGTTACGCTTACCCGCGCTCTCTCCAACCTTTGATTCTGTTATAGCAAAATTGAAGGCACCAAAATAGCTGTTTGATTTCTCAGGTAACAAAACCTGGTCAATCGCTCGGCCGATACCGGTTCTTCGAAGTGATAAAATGAGCGAGGCCCAACTTCAAACTCAGCCAATATTTACCGTTACGTGACCGCGAGATTACTTTGATGTACACCAAAAGATTCAACTAGTTTTCTTGCCCCAACAGCAACGCGGCGTGCACAGTCATCAAGTTCAAATACCGGAACAGCCAGACTTTCAGAAAGCATCATATAGTCTCTCAGTACGTTATAAACACACACAACTTGTGTAAATTCGCCATAGTAACAATTCTATAATATTTTACTCTTTGCTATCCATATCAAACTGGTTATATCGCGCATTGATATAAATTTGTTAAGCGTGACGTGAGCCCTGTATTCTTACCTGTAAATTGTAGCATACAGTTTATGAATACAATTTGTTTTACTAACGTCATATAGGCAGATGCAATATAAATGTATATATATAACGAGATGAAATACTTCTTACTTTGTCCCCAACAACCCATCGAACTAATAATACCTACCACAGGGACCTGGAAATTTGTTACAGCTAGTTTTGGACCTAAACTAGGGTGCTTAGAGTAAGTTTACACTTTTGGGGGGGGTTTAGATCAATTTTCGATAAAAAAAGCCCCCTCAATGGTCATGAAGGCTAAAAGGTGGAAAGCTTTCCAGGACGAAAAATCGACCTCACCTACCTTTCTTGCATCAAAAAATCATATTTCTAGTTGAGGTACGAAAAAACGTTTAGTATCGATGGAAAGATAGATAAGTTTTATTTAAATAAACCTCCTAAATGCACGTCAAATGTATCCTCCTTCCGCATAAATAATCTCGATTTCCTCCAAAAACACGCCAAATTTTCGTGTCTCAAAGTTTTCGTCAGCTATCCTATCACTTTTGCATATTCAATGAGTTTTGACGTCACTACACGCGCTTGCCTTTTGCTATCATTGGATGCATGGAGGTCTTCCTCTAAATTTAGGCATTCAATGACAGCGCGCGGGATGACGTGAAAACTCATTGAATATGCAAAAGTGGCAGGATAGCCGATGAAAACCCTAAATCTAATGTATTATTCTACTTCGAGTTTGAACCCTTATCTGAGGAAATTATTTTGAAACTTGTTAAATCAGTAATGATCCCCGTTTGAGGGTATTAATTGACCTCGATTTACACCCCAGGTAAGGCCTCAGGTTAAAAGTAAACATTCTTAGACATCTTAAGGGTGTTTGTTTTATATCCGCTTTATATCCGCTTTACCGGAAGTGTGCCGTCTGTTATACTTTAGCTGGCGTAAAACCATGGTATGTCGGAGAAGTGTACGATTGCGGCAGTGGAAATCTCCTTGATGGAGATAAATAAATACCTTCGCGTTGAAACTTTCGTACTTACACATTTGGAAGAGACTTATTACAGCTAAATAATGGCTTTGGAATTTAAATCGCTGTTATACTTAATATTTTATCTGTTGTTGACGATGCAAAAAAAGGAGAAAAATACGTCACCCAAAGTATCGTTTAGTCGGGAATGTCAGAAGAGATGTAACTTAGGCCATGTGAACAACGTTCTCAATATGACTAAGTTTTGTCATTTTGTCAAGCTGAGGTTTAGAGGTACTGACAACAGCCGTAAGATTCTTGTTAAAGATTGTATTTGGTGGTCAAAGGGACGTTTTTTTTATTTATAAGAAATGTGTTTAGATCATTTGTACGATTTCTTTTAGTAACACAGAAATCTCCTTTTGTTCCGTGAATGAGTTTTTTGCCATTTCTGCAGAACTCTATCCATTCAGACACAAAACATGCAAAATCCTTTTCTACGCACTATCAATCTTAAAATTATATAGTCTGCATTTTCTCCTGCGCTCGCGATCGTGATCCAAACTTCACATAAATGATTAACACATGTAATTATTAATAAACTAGCCATACTCCTATATAGTCAAGACCCTAGGACAAGGATTTAAATTGGTCCGAAATAAAGAAAATCGATATATATCACTACATGTGGCCCGCGGTTCGTCACACGTTCGTCCTTAAACAATTATTGTGATATCGTTATTTTTTCAAAGTGCTGGGTGGTCCTTCTTATATTACATATGCATGCCACCTTTGGTCCCTGTTTGAATTTTCGAGCTGATCTGAAAACAACTTCATCGACAGTCATAATTTGTGATAGCTATTTCTGGAGAAGAACTGGTAGGATGGATCCTTTTCAAATTTCATATGTATTGTCCAGTTTTTGAGCTGATCTGAAAAACAATGTTTGTCAGGTGGGCATTTTCGACAGTTCTATTGTGTGGCTATATTTTGAGATGTGTTTGATTTACAATTTACATACGCAGGTTCCATTTGGTCCCAAGTTGTGCATTGTCTAATTTCTAGCTGATCTGAAAATATCTTTGATTTTGACAGTAAATAGATTGTTATTGCTATTTCTTAACAAGAACTGGGTGGATCATTTTCAAACTTCTATATTCCCGACTGATCCAGGTCAGAGATATAGGCGTTAGACATCGACCTAGGATTTTCACTATGAAAGTATATTAGGGTTATTTTTTTAATAAATACTAAAGGAATCTTTCTCAAATTGCTTTTGTAGGTTCATCTCGGTTCTTTGTTGTGCTCTTTTGATTTTGGAACGGCTCATTAAAACAAAATTGCTGACAGGCGATCATCTTTTAAACTATTATTGACTTTTCTTAAGTGGAATTTTCAAATAAGAATGTATATACACGTAAAACAAAGATTATTTAATACATGTAAGAGGAAAGAAAAACAAAAAAAATTCCTTATGGAAATATATTGCAAATACTATCTTCAAAATCTCATAAAATGTGCCCCTCATCCAGCATTATCTGAAGATTTGTTATAAAATATTTTGGTATCATTTTCCTTCAGACTTTTAACTTAATATTCTTGTACTCTTGATTTTAAATTTGACAAGGCCTGAAATACCACACCCGTTTATAGAGTACAACCTGGTACGGATAACGACTGCTTCTCATAGCACACGGCCTTGGACCATCGACTCCCAATATGGTATTCCGAGACCGCAAATTGTGGTTTATTGAGGTTAGTGAACGCCAAGCTCTTAGCACCTTTTCCTAAAAGCCGGTGATTGCTCGCTTCTGTTCGATCCACTGTAGGTTAACCTTGTATGACCTTGTCAGCTACTGAAACAAAATCTATCGATACTAGTTTCTGTAGAGATTCTGTAAATAAGGTATATATGGAAGCCCATTATGGTCCAGGGTACTGTTGCATAAACATATATTAATCCTACCCACGAGAAAACATGTTTGATTCGGTTGGAATACACAAGGGAGAGACACATGCGATATGACCCATGGCCGAAGTTTAAACTTCGTCCTCTCGGGATACAGGGGTACAGAAAATCTGACACATGGTGACATATATAGAGACACTTCTGATGTTCCCCGAAACACGTGATAGGTACATTTGCATATTATGGAGGGTACAGTCTGAATCACAAGGAAAATCTATCAAACCAAAATGAAACTGAAACATATACGTGTAGAACCTGATCTACGAGGACAAGGGCATAGTACCTCGGCCTGACCCTCACGGGAGAAAGGAACACGTGCGGTGTTACCTGCGGGGGTACAGACACAAAGACATGCAAACAGACCCAAGGGAACAACTGTACCGGCGGGGATCAGTTTACCGGGGCTCAATCTGATCTCAACGAAGGGTAGAGGCATTTGAAGTTCAAAGTGATCCAAACAGAAAGCCGAAATACTGAAGTTCAATCTGACCCCAACGAAAAGCAGATATTCATTAGTTCAATATGACCCCAACGAAAAGCAGATATTCATTAGTTCAATATGACCCCAACGAAAAGCAGATATTCATTAGTTCAATCTGACCCCAACGAAAAGCAGATATTCATTAGTTCAATATGACCCCAACGAAAAGCAGATATTCATTCGTTCAATCTGACCCCAACGAAAAGCAGATATTCATTAGTTCAATATGACCCCAACGAAAAGCAGATATTCATTAGTTCAATCTGACCCCAACGAAAAGCAGATATTCATTAGTTCAATATGACCCCAACGAAAAGCAGATATTCATTCGTTCAATATGACCCCAACGAAAAGCAGATATTCATTAGTTCAATATGACCCCAACGAAAAACAGATATTCATTAGTTCAATATGACCCCAACGAAAAACAGATATTCATTAGTTCAATCTGACCCCAACGAAAAGCAGATATTCATTAGTTCAATATGACCCCAACGAAAAGCAGATATTCATTAGTTCAATATGACCCCAACGAAAAGCAGATATTCATTAGTTCAATATGACCCCAACGAAATGCAGATATTCATTAGTTCAATATGACCCCAACGAAAAGCAGATATTCATTAGTTCAATATGACCCCAACGAAAAGCAGATATTCATTAGTTCAATATGACCCCAACGAAAAGCAGATATTCATTAGTTCAATATGACCCCAACGAAATGCAGATATTCATTAGTTCAATATGACCCCAACGAAAGGCAGATATTCATTAGTTCAATATGACCCCAACGAAAGGCAGATATTCATTAGTTCAATATGACCCCAACGAAAGGCAGATATTCATTAGTTCAATATGACCCCAACGAAAGGCAGATATTCATTAGTTCAATATGACCCCAACGAAAGGCAGATATTCATTAGTTCAATATGACCCCAACGAAAAGCAGATATTCATTAGTTCACTATGACCCCAACGAAAAGCAGATATTCATTAGTTCAATCTGACCCCAACGGAAAGCAGATATTCATTAGTTCAATATGACCCCAACGAAAAGCAGATATTCATTAGTTCAATCTGACCCCAACGAAAAGCAGATATTCATTAGTTCAATATGACCCCAACGAAAAGCAGATATTCATTAGTTCAATATGACCCCAACGAAAGGCAGATATTCATTAGTTCAATATGACCCCAACGAAAAGCAGATATTCATTAGTTCAATATGACCCCAACGAAAAGCAGATATTCATTAGTTCAATATGACCCCAACGAAAAGCAGATATTCATTAGTTCAATATGACCACAACGAAAAGCAGATATTCATTAGTTCAATATGACCCCAATAGAGAGCAGAGCTTGATTTGACAATTACATGATATGTTTGGCCTTAAGGGGGAACCCAATCTGCTCCGAAAAGGAACCAGTACATTGAAGCTCAACGCAACCGTTTATGTGAGCAAAGGTGTATTATTTAAGAAAAGTATGTGTTTGCGAGCTGTTGTTTATTTGAGGTCGTTACCTTCACCTTGACGGATGTATTATGTTATCGTTGGAGTACACATCTACACACACAATCAAGTTAAGTAACATCTACACACACAATCAAGTTAAGTAAGACCGTCTCTAACACAACAATACCATTTACTCCCGTCTCCAACCTGATAGATAAACTTAGTCAATCGTCTGTCCCATACTGATATATTGTAAAGACATTGACGTCTGTTAGTCGGCGAAAAGTATAGACTGCAAAACCGTAACACACTCCAAAGAAGATCTTTAAGAATCTCCTGTCCGAACAGCTCTACGCTACAAACCTTTGAAGATCAGTGTATGAATGATTAATTCATGAAACATGGAGTTAAAAGGAGACTGTCGAGTGGAGAACGATTGTACTCGTATCATTGTAGATAACAAATGTAATTGAAACAAATCTAAATAGATCATCCCGTGCCCTGGAAAATTAAGGACTCCCGCACTATCTGAAAAACATGGATAACTAACATTTGCGCTGAAATCTTAAGGATCCCCCTACCATTGAAATGTAATCGATGCAAACCTAAACTGATCATCAGGTGTGCTGAAACATTAAGGACCCCCGTACCTGTGAACTACATTGATAACACACATTTGTGCTGAAACCTTAAGGATCCCCATACCAGTGAAATGTAACAGCATGTAACTAAACAGAGCATCACGTGTGCTGAAACCTTTAGGATCCCCGTACTAGCTAAGAACACTATAAACTTAGAACTGAAAATTTTTAGTGGCATCTAAAGAAATTAATAACATGCAACACCAGTATTCTGGGGATAAAACTAAATCTACGAGAAAGACATTCGAACCCTGGACTTACGATGACAATACGTTTATGAACTCTAATCAGCGTACGTTATATCCCGAACGGAACCAAAGGGAGATTACTCTACAGCAGAAACAATCCACATTTACAGTGGTGTTGTGTTGTTGATTTGGGATGATGACGGGTACATACACCGATAATACGTGGTGGTAGTGCCAGAAATATACCATTACATGTACCGTCATATACTGGTCACGCTACTCTGACGTCATTTTGAGTTTGGAATTTATATGATTTCCACGAAATATTGATTCGTTATATTTTCGGCAATATTACTTTCCTGTCTATGGGTTTGGGCACTGCTATTTTCCCCATTGCAATGAATTGTTTTAGCCTATGTATAACTTATGTCAACATTATTAACACAGGTGCCTAAGAACACACTGTCAAAAGAAAGAGGTGATAAGAGGTAAGTGATATAGTAGATCCACTATATTTCAAATGTGGCATCAGATCAATTTTGGAAGATTCCTACCCCGACGATACGGAGGATACTCCCGTACTACCAGGTACAGAGTTACAGCTATTTTTGGACGTAAAGTAAACTGTTAAAAGTAATTTTACATTTTTTACACTATCGATGAATTTTCGGTAAAAGTGCGGCAAAGACTTTCCTAAGGTCCGAAATTAGCTGTAACAGAGTCTCAGTCCCTACTCAGGCGCAGATGCAGGATTTGTGAAAGGAGGGGGTCCAGCAGACGCTTTTTTCAATGATACAACGGTAGTGCTTCTGCTACTATGAACGGGGCTACAGGAGGCGGCACTTACGACCCTGATTCAGAGCTCGAGAGATGCAGGATATTTTTTTTTGACCTGCAAGGCCTTACGACAGATGTGTCACATATGATCGATTAGATATTATCTAACCTTTAATGCTGTCTCTATATAAAGACTGACTTTTGATCTACATAATTAATATCTTTAATACAGAATTGATCGATTTTAACCTTTGACCTACAATAATAACCACGCCCATAGTATTGAGGTATGCCCTATATAAAGTAATATCCTATTTGTCACAGTGACATTAAGGCTGACCTCGGACGGCGTAGGGACCTATATACTGACCTGGAGAGGCCGATTAATTTCCGTATATTGGTTCTGAGGGTTATAAACGGCCCGCACTGTCACCAGCGGTCAGTCGCGGAGGCCAAATGACTGGCGTGGTCAGTTGGCAAAAGTGCATCGGCGATATTGATTTCGGGTTTTGAAATATTACCCGAGGGTAACAGGCGAGGAACAACCGAAAGAAAGAAAAACACTTTCACTTAATTAGCTCTCTCTCAAAAAAAAATCTCTGGAAGACGACAGAATGCTCGGTAAGTGGTTACATGGAACGTGATAGAGCAGGAGATGGGAACACGTTAATTAAAACATATACACCACGTACTCCCAACGTTTATAAGTCTGATGACGCAAGTGACGAGTAAGGGTAATCTAGGATACAAATAACCCGAGTGATTGGAGCCAACTTTACCAGACCTAGATTGAGCAAAAGGTACCAAAAACAAATGCATGATAATTGAAACGGACTGTTTTATTGTGTAAAGCAATATTAATGTTAGATCAGGGGAGGAAACCCTTACTATATCAATTGAGCAATTCAAAATTCACGATATGCCCCCCTGCTCCCGTCCCCTCCCTATCCACCCGATATTTTTGGCTCCCCCTTCCCTATAATAGAGCACTGAGTCTGCCTGACTATCTATGTCATCCTTTTTGTATTTAAACAGGAGGAGAGATCAGGAACAGCATCATAGCAACACTCTACAACATGGTGATTAGTCATCTTCGCCAAGATGAAAATCATATAACCGAGTACATTCAAAGTATACATGCATAGGTTACTATATAGCATTTGAATGACGCTGCTAGTCGGATGTGTCGTCACGGGCAACTGTTTAAAAAGTTATGCTCTTCTTTAGTGTCGTTGTGTATTCAACATTTCCGACAGTTTTATTTATCATTGTGAAGCTTGCAAGAATTTTAACATCCGGGTACTAATGTTCCCATGCTGATGTCGAGATGTAATTAGCCGAGAAAATAAACAACAAAATAATTGCGCTTATTGATTGTTTCACTTGCAAGGAGCACTTGACTGAGAAAATTAAACCTTTTTAGATTCAAGGTTTTTGTGTTCTAGTAAGAGATATCAGTGTTTCTTCATTATAACAAGGGTTACTTTTATTGATCCCAGAGACGTTACGACGTTTTGAGTGGTTGTTAATGGGTATACAAAGCGTTGCTATAGACTGCTATTTTCTGGGAATATTAAGTCCAAACAGACCGGAACAAATATGCAAGACAGAACATGTTCATCAAAATTTTCGTCACGTTGGAAATATTGCCTTTAACTTGTTAATCAACAGACAAAAACGAAGTGAACAAAAACATCATGATACTACCTAAATAGGTATACATACCGCAATTACTGCGTTTTATATTGTCTGCTTTTGACAGGGTGCCAGTTTCTGAAAAAAATAATTTGGAATAGTAGCTGACATACATTTGTATTACGTTTCCAGATTGAACTATCATATGTCGATTGACCTTCCTGTAAATTACAACAAAAAATTGTCAAAATCCAAATTTATTGTCACGTCTGCGACAGATGGACAAGGACAACCCATCGTTTCCCGTTACTGGTGAGATTCCTACCTTTCTTTACACTGTAAAAGGGATTTGCATACGGTTCGGTACCTAATGGTTACCTAATTCATAAAGTCGTTTCGATATTTCATCAGAATTTCGCCACTTTGACTAAGGTTTCTACTTTTGACTTTATTGGCATTTTGCGTTCTTTGTGTTTTCAAATTGTCTTTTAAGATTATAAGCATTTCATATCTGTACAAAAATTGTACCGAAAAATCCTCTTTTAACACAATTGTCGTTATTTGTAAAAAGTGAAATACATCACTTTGATATTTTTCTCGGTAGCGATAGGTACGTTTGAGGCGTTAAAGGACTTTCAGATCTAATGTTTCCTTTATAGAGACCCGTGTTGTTAACAGTAACAATGTTTTTTCCCCCTTTATTAATGAATGGTTTGATTTGCTTGTGTTTAACGTCCTATTAATAGCTATGGCTTTTATAGACGCGGAACATAAATGTTATGAGAATTCTAGTAATATGATGTGCACAGACTATTTCGCTGAAACTATTTTACATTACTCGGTATTTTATGGAAAGTTGTGAAATTCTATGATATTGGTAAAATGACCAACATGCTCTAAACAGTATTTCTAATGCAACTTGTGTTTGATCTTCACTCTCTCCTTAAAAATGAACATCATGCAGTATTTTTGGGGACTATTTCCAAATAGACCCCGTTGGACCCCGACAAGGGAGCTCGAGAGAAACAGAGGAGACGGATCTATATAGGGAAAGTGAGGGGAGATGTGCAAGTGTAAGATCTTGTTAGGAGAGGGCAAAGAAGAGGATAAGAGGGTACGACTTTGGCGAGGAAATAATTGTTAGGTGTTACTGGGGAGAAAGAAGGAGATAAGGGATAGAAGGTCTTGATGGAAGATATCAAGGGTTTACGGGAAAAGGAAGGTCTTGATGGAAGATAGTAAGAGTTTAAGGGAAAGGAAAGTCTTGATGGAAGATAGCAAGGGTTTACGGGAAAAGGAAGGTCTTGATGGAAGATAGCAAGGGTTTACGGGAAAAGGAAGGCCTTGATGGAAGATAGCGAGGGTTTAAGGGAAAGGAAGGTCTTGATGGAAGATAGCAAGGGTTTACGGGAAAAGGAAGGTCTTGATGGAAGATAGCAAGGGTTTAAGGGAATGGAAGGTCTTGATGGAAGATAGCAAGGGTTTACGGGAAAAGGAAGGTCTTGATGGAAGATAGCGAGGGTTTGGGGGAAATGAAGGTTTTGATGGAAGACAGCGAGGGTTTGAGGGTGAGGTAGTGAAGCCCAAGAGAAGGCCTTTGGTTGAAAAGGATTAAGGAGAGAGAAAAGGGAGATCTTCATGTAATGAAGAGGATGAGGAAAGAAACAAGACCTCATTTGGAGAGATTGGGGGAAAGGTGTTAAGGGTTATGTCTTGGGATAAGAGGACGGAGAGAGAAGATTGAGGGGTAGGACCTTAGTGGGAGTAAAACTGGGAGGATACGTGCATGAGATCGTGAAGGATTCCTTCCAACAATGACTTGTAATGTTTCCATCCTAGCAATTAAGTAACAACGCCAAAGACACATCAATCAAATCCAATTTGCCCCTGTTTCAGATTGGTTTTAAATAATTGTTTACTTTGTACCTCTGGTTCGCTCGCTCACCAGGCTTTTCACGGTGCATTATGAACATTTGAAATATTCTTTTATTTTTTCTTCATTTTTTTGTATCTTTGCCATTTTTGAGGCTATACAATTTAGACACATCGCGGTAATGCATAAAACGAATTATAGTCGTGCCCCTTTCAGGTGAATGCCTGTGTTATACTGGAAATGAAGCTTTCCCGGAACACACCATTCTGGGAAGCTAGCGGAAAATTAAAACCATTCCGTAGTGCCGTATTGATCGTCTTACTTTGGTACCATGCTATATTTAGAGCAAATGATTTCCAGTAATTCCTAGCTTGCACATCATAGCTTCTGAAACTGTCCGTACATTTATCTTGGGGTCTCCTTTCCGATGGGAGTGTATCCAATGTGTGTCTACATACCCTCCCGACTACTTTCACTAAATGAAGGTTGTTATGGGCTCACAAAGGGAATGGCGGTATTCCCTACGGTCTACCAGTGGTAGTAAACGCGAGAGACGGAGAAGGCAAATCAGTGGGAAAATAGCACGCGTCTGGACATACGACATATTATGCTCTTAGAGCATTTTGTTCAGAACAATTCAAACGTTATTATTTTTCATGAAGGTATTCATTTAACTTTGGATGCATCAGTGTCGGTATGTGGTAAAATTCACTTAGATTATTTTTTAAAGTGTAAAAAAACAAAGGACAAGAAAAGATTGGTTAAAATTCCAACGTTAGCCTTTATTATACATACACGTTGAAATCGGTATAGTATTACATTGTACTGGTTCAATTGCTAAACATTCTGGTGTCCAGCACTTGAGCTATCTACTATAAATGACCCCTTTTCTCCACTCCTTCTCTCCCTCCTGCTCCCTATCCATCTCTCCGTCCCACAATTCCTCGTAGTCGCTCAGTTCCTCTATCTGATTTCACTGGGTCGTATACGTGTGGAGAGACCGGAAGTGATTAATCAGAGGTTTTGAAGAGTGTCCGATACTCGTACCCAATGCCCGGTTAATGCTTATTTGCATATTAATACACACAACAGAGAAAAACCATATTAATCGCAGCCGTTATTGGATATCAATAAAAACGATCAACTAGCTGTAATTACTATATTGATACATATTAATGTTTAAATGTTGACGATTCCGATCACAGTGTTTGATTTACGAGACGTCGTTGTATTGTAGAGCGGAAACCAGGTAGTACATGTCATTAATAAACAAACTTAATACCTTATATTTACATTCCGCGTGCGGATGTTTTACCTATTCACGTGTCTGAGACTCCATTTTCTGTTCCCGGCGGATTAGAGGCCTATTCGAAAGTAGCAGAGAGGCTTAACGAAAATGTAAATGACCTATAACTTTAAACATATTAATTGTTTAACTAGAAACACCACATTCAATAACGAGTGGTTACATATATCGACAATTGCATAACTAATATGATAGAAAGTCAAAATCTACATATATTTCGCTGGTTGTAAGAAAAGTTTGCACATGTCTGAATGAATTATATAACTTTCTTTAAAAGCTTGGTTTTCATCCTCAAATAGTAGTAACCTCCAGTTTATTTGCATATTTATATACTTTATATATTGGAACAATATTGTACAATCATTCCAGGTGAAGAAAGGATATGCGTTTTCACAACGATGACCACATCTTAAACAGTTTGAACTTTGAACCAAATTTGCAAAGAAAATGTCAAATCTATGAATATGCAATGCAGTTTTTTATTTTATGCAAAATATTTAGTTTTCTGCGACGTAAGTATATTCTGTGTTAAAGCTAACTGTTTAACCTTTTAAATCAGGGAGTGGCGATGATTTAACATCCTCATCTAAAGTATTCCAGGTTTTTAAAGTAGAAAGTATATGACAACCGATTCTATATTTAAGTCTGACATTTCGATGACTACACTAACAACTTCATCAGATTAATGACCCATGTGAAGCGTACTAGTACTGCTGTATGTAGTGTACGATTTTGTGAGGAATCATCAGACTAATGACCAATGTGAAGCGTACTAGCACTGACGTATGTAGTGTACGAGATGGTGAGGAATCATCAGATTAATGATCAGTACTAGTACTGACGTATGTAGTGTACGAGATGGTGAGGAATCATCAGATTAATGACCAGTACTAGTACTGACGTATGTAGTGTACGAGATGGTGAGGAATCATCAGATTAATGACCTGTGGTGAGTGAAGCGTACAAGCACTGACGTATGTAGTGTACGAGATGTTGAGGAATCATCAGACTAATGACCAGTACTAGTACTGACGTATATATGTAGTGTACGGGATGGTGAGGAATCATCAGACTAATGACCAGTGTGAAATGTACTTATGATACGAGACGAGATGGTAAGGAATCGACCGGCTGTTTCGGCTATATTATGATCCTATTGATTCAAAAGTCGAAAATAATGTGACGAGATGGTGAAAATCTTAAAGAACCCCCCCAAAAACACTGTACAAAATGCTTATAATTTAATGAAGTCGATTCTCTTGGTAAAAGATGTGTGGCAGTCTGTGCCCCCCCCCCCCCTACCGTCTCTGTACACTACATACAGTAAAACACGTTTATAATGAACACACTAACAGCGATTTCATAGTTATAACTTAGTGGTTTTCATTCCCAGCTAAGCGCCTATCATCTGTATGCTATACACGTATAACGAACTATGCTTACAACAAACTTATTTCCTTGGTCCCCCGGTTCGTTATAAACGTGTTTTATTGTACGTCAGTTCTAGGTATGGTTCACACTGGCCATAAGTCTGATGAAGGAGACAGTGTTCATCGTCATGGAAACGTCACACGCGAATCTTCTATACTGGATGTATTATATAACTTCTATTCAGATGACATTTTTAACCTGCAGAAAATTATTTTAGGTCGTACTTTTCCATGTCTTTAATTAAGAGGGGTGATAATTAAGAGGGGTAATGAATTTGAGAGAAGATTTGGAGTATTCTGTCTGTTAACTAATGAAATAATTGTCTGTCAAATGATTAAATTCCACTTAATTAATATCTCCTGATGATAAGAATATATTCATACTGGCATGTTCTAAAACACTTCTTTTTATATCACTATAAAACTTAAATATAAAAAAAATCCATTTTATCCAGAAACCAACACATATCGATATAAAAATGCTTCGCTCTTACATCACGTCGAAATAACAAAACACATAAAAAGTTTGTTCAAGACCTATTCTCTTCGATCATGCAGACAATACATATTTATTTCAAATGCTGTGTATTTAAACAGAACTGAAAAACATAACTTTAGTAAGCAGAAGTGAGTGGTTTTAAACACCAGGAGATGGTTATTGTAATGGCGCGGAGTCTGACATCGCCCATTTTAATGTATTTCGATGACAACATGATGAATGTTGTCGTCTGCCCGTCCTGTTGGTCGAATCACAAAATTCGATGACGAAGTATATCAGAAAACGCGCGCTCGTCGGAACAGTAATCGATTTTGAAAGAAAAAAAATGTGATTTTCATCAAGAACTGTTGGTTAGGCCCTGCTGGGAGGCTTCCTAAATCTATTTGAGAAATGAATATAAGTGTGACTACAGTCCAAATTATTGATTTTCTTCGCTGGAAAATAATTCAATTTTTCTGCTTGAATTTTCACAGCATGGTGATGGGGCACACTGGTCTATCTACATACATGTATAAGCACTACAGCTCATAGTGTCCAATCAGTCCGGTGTTATATCATATCACGACCAGTCTATCTACATATAAACACTACAGCCCATAGTGTCAAATCAGACCGGTGTTATAAAATATCACGATAATCCAGTGTTATATACCACGACCAGTCCGGTGTTATATAATATCACGACCTGTCCAGTGTTATATAATATCACGATAATCCAGTGTTATATAATATCACGATCAGTCCAGTGTTATATAATATCACGACCTGTCCAGTGTTATATAATATCACGGCCTGTCCGGTGTTATATAATATCACGACCTGTCCAGTGTTATATAATATCACGATCAGTCCGGTGTTATATAATATCACGATCGGTCCAGTGTTATATAATATCAGGATCAGTCCAGTGTTATATAATATCACGACCTGTCCAGTGTTATATAATATCACGATCAGTCCGGTGTTATATAATATCACGACCTGTCAAGTGTTATATAATATCACGATCAGTCGGGTGTTATATAATATCACGATCAGTCCGGTGTTATATAATATCACGATCAGTCCGGTGTTATATAATATCACGATCAGTCCGGTGTTATATAATATCACGATCAGTCCGGTGTTATATAATATCAGGATCAGTCCAGTGTTATATAATATCACGATCAGTCTGGTGTTATATAATATCACGATCAGTCCAGTGTTATATAATATCACGATCAGTCCGGTGTTATATAATATCACGACCAGTCCGGTGTTATATAATATCACGATCAGTCCAGTGTTATATAATATCACGATCAGTCCAGTGTTATATAATATCACGATCAGTCCGGTGTTATATAATATCACGATCAGTCCAGTGTTATATAATATCACGATCAGTCCAGTGTTATATAATATCACGATCAGTCCGGTGTTATATAATATCACGATCAGTCCGGTGTTATATAATATCACGATCGGTCCAGTGTTATATAATATCACGATCAGTCCAGTGTTATATAATATCACGACCAGTCCGGTGTTATATAATATCACGATCAGTCCGGTGTTATATAATATCACGATCAGTCCGGTGTTATATAATATCACGATCAGTCTATCTACATATAAACACTACAGCCCATAGTGTCAAATCAGTCTGGTGTTATAAAATATCACGATAATCCAGTGTTATATAATATCACGACCTGTCCGGTGTTATATAATATCACGACCTGTCAAGTGTTATATAATATCACGATCAGTCCGGTGTTATATAATATCACGATCAGTCCGGTGTTATATAATATCACGATCAGTCCAGTGTTATATAATATCACGACCTGTCCGGTGTTATATAATATCACGACCTGTCAAGTGTTATATAATATCACGATCAGTCCGGTGTTATATAATATCACGATCAGTCCGGTGTTATATAATATCACGATCAGTCCAGTGTTATATAATATCACGATCAGTCCGGTGTTATATAATATCACGATCAGTCCGGTGTTATATAATATCACGATCAGTCCAGTGTTATATAATATCACGATCAGTCCGGTGTTATATAATATCCCGACCAGTCCGGTGTTATATAATATCACGATCAGTCCGGTGTTATATAATATCACGATCAGTCCGGTGTTATATAATATCACGATCAGTACAGTGTTATATAATATCACGATCAGTCCGGTGTTATATAATATCACGATCAGTCCGGTGTTATATAATATCACGACCTGTCCGGTGTTATATAATATCACGACCTGTCAAGTGTTATATAATATCACGATCAGTCCGGTGTTATATAATATCACGATCAGTCCGGTGTTATATAATATCACGACCTGTCAAGTGTTATATAATATCACGATCAGTCCGGTGTTATATAATATCACGATCAGTCCGGTGTTATATAATATCACGACCTGTCAAGTGTTATATAATATCACGACCTGTCAAGTGTTATATAATATCACGATCAGTCCAGTGTTATATAATATCACGACCTGTCAAGTGTTATATAATATCACGACCTGTCAAGTGTTATATAATATCACGATCAGTCCGGTGTTATATAATATCACGACCTGTCAAGTGTTATATAATATCACGATCAGTCCAGTGTTATATAATATCACGATCAGTCCGGTGTTATATAATATCACGATCAGTCCGGTGTTATATAATATCACGACCTGTCCGGTGTTATATAATATCACGACCAGTCCGGTGTTATATAATATCACGATCAGTCCAGTGTTATATACCACGACCAGTCAAGTGTTATATAATATCACGATCAGTCCAGTGTTATATACCACGACCAGTCAAGTGTTATATAATATCACGATCAGTCCAGTTTTATATACCACGACCAGTCCGGTGTTATATATAATCACGATCAGTCTGGTGTTATATAATATCACGATCGGTCCGGTGTTATATAATATCACGATCAGTCTGGTGTTATATAATATCACGACCAGTCCAGTGTTATATAATATCACGATCAGTCCAGTGTTATATAATATCACGATCAGTTCAGTGTTATATAATATCACGATCAGTCTGGTGTTATATAATATCACGATCAGTCCAGTGTTATATAATATCACGATCAGTCTGGTGTTATATAATATCACGACCAGTCCAGTGTTATATAATATCACGATCAGTCCAGTGTTATATAATATCACGATCAGTTCAGTGTTATATAATATCACGATCAGTCCAGTGTAATGTAATATCACGATCAGTCCGGTGTTATATAATATCAGGATCAGTACAGTGTTATATAACATCACGACCAGTACAGTGTTATATAATATCACGACCAGTCCGGTGTTATATAATATCACGATAAGTCCGGTGCTATATAATATCACGATCAGTCCAGTATTGTACAATATAACGTCCTGTCCCGTATTTTATAATTTTTAAGTAGTTGCTTGTCATGAACATTTTTCTAATTTATTTTATAAGACTTAACTTCCAAGTGATTAACACTGCCACCATACCGATCCCTTGGTTGTGATATACATCGATGGTATCAATTTTTGTCCAGATTGAATATGTGGATATATGTATGCACTTGGGAGTGTGATATTATTCCAGACAAAGTCAACATATCCACACATTCACCGAAATTATTAATGTTTCAAATGAAACCCGTATAGGAGGAATAACTGTGATTAAATAAATAAATATAACAAAAACCGCTATTAAACTCAACATTAACATATTATTTGACAATCCAGAATCCGACATTCCTTCATGTCCTATATGTCTGGGTGTCAACCTTATTTCACATTACAAATGAACCCTGTTTTGTAGGCTTCAAAAACAAAATTCACACTAAAATGCATAGTTTGCAGATTACGGAAGCGCAGGATATATACTGTATTGGAGGTGAATGAATGCAACGTCGTTGATTGGTTAGCTGTTTAAAACTGATAGAAAACTTTCACCATGAAAAAGCATCGAAGACTGACAGGTTTATTTTCAGGCAAGTAAGGCAAAATTTCTTCAAAACTAATTACGACAAAAGAAAAAATATTAAAAAATACCGTTTGTGATCCTCTTAGTGTAAAAATAACACGATAAAACCAAATTAACATATTAACTAATAGCACACATATTAAAATAGTTCTGTTAAGTATTCTTTATATTTCAATATAATATATTTTAAAACTAAAATGTTACCTTCTTTAACCGAGTATAACATCCCTACCTTCTAACCGAGTAAATACCCCTAACCTTCTAACCGAGTATAACATCCCTACCTTCTAACCGAGTAAAGCACCCCTAACCTTCTAACCGAGTAAAACACCCCTAACCTTCTAACCGAGTAAAACACCCCTAACCTTCCATCCGAGAAAAACACCTTTAATCTTCTACCCGAGTTAAACTGCCCTAACCTTCTAACCGAGTAAAACACCCCTAACCTTCTAACGGATTAAAACTCCCCTAACCTTCTAACCGAGTATAATAACCTTACCTTCTATATATTTTCAAGACGCGATGTGCTGTTCTAACTTTGGTACCAAAGTAACATCACGTTGAATCTGGTAAATAAAACATACTCTTGCCAAATTGTAGACATAGAACATGTTTACTAGTACTAACCCTTGTATACGTAACCTTATAGAATGTCATATGTGTGTCTCTAGAACCTCGCTTGAAAAACATATAAAATAGTTTTCTTTGCTTGCGGGCATAACAAAATAAGAATTACTCTCATAAATAAATTAAGGGTATACCAGCCGATAACGCTTTGTTTTGTTCTGTTGGGAAATAAAGAGCTCCGGAAAAAGGCCAACATCTTTATATTTACATTTATCCTACTCTTTTTAATGAGATCAAACGGTTTCTCTGAGATCGATCTCTTCCTTTTTGACTCTTCTACTTTGTACTGTGTGATATCATCCCTTGTTCCAAGGCGATGATTTTGTTGATAAGAACAGAAAAGCGATGATTGTTGATAAGAACAGAAATGCGATGATTTGATTCTTATATTATACATATCAATAGAATACAATCAAACGTAACCAATGTGCTTCATTGAACAATAAGTGTTGACTAATATAAATTATTTTGGGTATATATATATATATTAAAGGTGAGAAAGACATTTTCAAACAATAACCTTTATAAGAGGGGTATTGTATGTTAGTCCTCTAACAATAGGGGTTCACGGCGCTTTCTGCTTCACCAAGGATTTCAGAGTATAACGCTATCGTGCTTTATATCTGTTAACCTACAAAAAAGGACCAAAAGGGTTTTGTTTTTACTATTTTATTTGATGTAATTTATAGAATATGTACCATGATACGATATATCTAATATATATAAAGAGTACATAGCTCTATCTGATGCTTCTACCTTTGACGCCATCTTTATCGCATATCGATATGAATATTTAATACATCATACAATTTTAACTGATCTCCCCTACCTTTGACACATTTCTGTATTATGGGGGTAACTAAATATTTAAAGGACTGTGCAATGTTATGTGTAATGCGTAGTCTGACACACTGTGGTATGAAATATTGACATGGAAGGGTTTGAATAGTATATATATATCAGGTAATAAAATAAATTCAAACTGTTTTATGATATTAATTTTTATGTCATAACAGCATGGCAATTATGTGTACATAATGTTAATAAAATCTGCCTTTTATCGGAACAACACTTATTTTAAATTGAATAATAGGGCCTAAAGGTGAAAATAAATACATTAAAAAGAAAAGAAAAAGAAAGAAATAAGGAATGAAATGGAAAAGGAAAAGAAAAGCACTTTCTACTCCCCAAATATATTTGGCTGTTTCGTCATTAAACCCATAATAATTACATCATATAAAATGTCTCCCGTGAAGAAGTTAACCAAATGTTCCTCCCTATGATACTCTCCACGTTGTATTGTATATTATACAGGGACTTTACTTAGCCGAGAATCAATTTCAGTTTGGTATTTTTCTCCACGTCCCCATCGATCTTTCGCCACTATTCATCATCAATATTAAATGCTAACGTACATGCCCCGACACTAGTGTTATCCGCGACTTGTCAGTGAGAGATCTGTTCTCCTCGTCAGACCGCTAGTAGACAATGCAGGATTCAGCATAATCCCCTCTTGAATGGAACTCTTTTGCCAGGTAAAAGCAGATATTGCGACCCTCTGGCTCATTCTTCCGGTTATCGATCGAAAATACGTTGTTAACCCAATCCTTTACACACTATTGTATTATAGAGAAACCAGAATGCTATTCAATATCTCTGCTATTTGCAGGAAGACGAGGATCCAATGGCACAAGGGACTGGCAGACTCAAACAGACGAAACGCTCCACAGAAGAGAAATTATATCAAACGAAAGCGCGAGCTGTCAGCCTAACAGGTGGCGCTGTAAGCAGGGGCAGCAGACGACACCGACAGCGGCCTCAGAGTCCACAGACTGCCGGCGCGTACGGAGGTGATGGCGGAGGGAGCATAGACAGGGACTCACCAAGTAATGGATCGAGATCTCGTAACTCTACCTCCAATGGATGTGTCCCAGATATGGGAATAAAAAGCATAGCCATGGATAACTCGTACCTTGTCCAAACCGTGGAGATTAAGAAACGGCCAGGCCAGACCTTGGGATTTTATATTCGTGAGGGGGACGGTATTGATAGGCAAGATGGTGTGTTTATATCTCGGATACAGATGGGTACCGTTGCCGAAAGCAACGGTCTACTTCATATAGGAGACGAAATTCTTACCGTGAACAAAGTGGAGGTAGGTCACATGTCCCTCGATGATGTAGTCATACTTATGTCCATACCAAAGAAATTAATACTCAAGATACGAACCAAGAAAACTTGCAATAAGAAAAATGCTTCATGTCCATCGTTAGCTATCACTGAACAGGAGGAACAACCACCTGTGGTAGTGCTTAAAAAAGGCCGGTCATCTTCCGCTACTGCTCTGGAGGAGACTGAGAAATGTCCGGATATATTTGAGCCATATTCTTCAGGTGCTTACACTACCGATTACTTAGGACAGAAGCGTACATCAAGATTCGATAGGTCAGCTTCACAATATGCAAGTATATTTATTAGTCCGCATAGGGCAGAGGCCAAACTTTTGAACGAAGATGGAGACAGTGAACATTCGAGTGAGGGGTCATTACCCAGGAGTGTTGACTCTGGTGGTAAGAGTCACTACGTTGGACACAGGGGGTATATGTCCGACGGGGCCTACGAAGCTGCTGGAAGTTATTTCAGCCCCGCGTTGTCCCCAAGTCAATATGGAAGTGCCAATGACAGGGATTACTTAAAGTACATGTATTCTGATGGTGGAGGGATGCCAAGAAAATTAAACCCCAAATCACCTTCAAAAGCAATTCCCATTGGTTCACAACAGCCAAACCTGACGGTGAGAAGTAACATGACGTTTGAGGCAGTGGAGAGGGTGGCCCAGTCGGAGAGCTACTCTGGGGGTCAGCCTCTTCAGGATTACATATCACACCGAGGCTACGACCAGGCTAAGAAATTCCAAGGAGGATTCAGGGAAATGTTACACTCAAAAGCCAAATATGGCCGCTTGCCTCGGAGTCGTTCTCCCGAGTGTTACAATTCCGATTCGGAAGTTATTTATGCACCTCCGTCTACTCGAAGTCAGGTAGATTCTCGGGGGTTTTCCTCCGATTACGAGACATACGCGGGTGGTATGAGTGATGACGATCCTATCTATTCTATACCTCAACTTCCGTCTAGTAGTAGTACGGAGTTAGAGGAACTCTTACGGAAGTTTAACACGCTGTCACATGAGTTACAACAGGAACAGTGTAAACTCCAGCGCCAACTCTCTACACGGGAACGAACAGGTAATGACGATTATCGATCGGAGTAACGAGGCTCCAGGGCTCACCACACACTTCACACCGATGATTCATACTTCCCACATATCTGTCTATCCATGTACACACATATACCAATAATGTGTCTGGTACCAGTATACACATATATATCGATACCACGTCTGGCAGTGGCTTATATCCGATCTACAAACATATCAATATCGTGTGTTATACAGGTACACACACAACTCGATGTACACACGGAAACCCGACCCTTAACACATATATCGGTATCACGACTAGCACTGATATACATCTGACTGTCACCAAACACATATTAATATCGCGTATAGTGCAGTACCAGTATATACCACGTATCTCTCAATAGTCGCATACAAACAAGTACCATTGTTCGCCCACCTAAACGTAACAAATAATACCGTTTCAACTGGTATAACAGACGTGTCTGTACCATGATATAATATACCACTTACACGTGTCGGTATGGCAATATAACATACCATTTACACGTGTCTGTACCACAATGTAACATACCACTGACACGTGTCTGTACCACAATATATCATACCACTTACACGTGTCTGTACCACAATATATGTAACATACCACTTACACGTGTCTGAACCACAATGTAACATATAACTTACACGTGTCTGTACCACAATATATGTAACATACCACTTACACGTGTCTGTACCACAATATATCATACCACTTACACGTGTCTGTACCACAATATAAGATACCACTTACAAGTGTCTGTACCATGATATATCGTACCACTTACAAGTGTCTGTACCACAATATAACATACCATTTACACGTGTCCGTACCACAATAAAACATACCACTTACACGTGTCTGTACCGCGATATAACATACCACTTACACGTGTCCGTACCACGATATAACAAACCACTGACCCTTGTCTCGGCCAACACTATAACACTAAATAACAAACACTAACTCCACATCATTCATTTATAACAAATTTGTATCACATAACTGTACCACAGTATAACAAACCACTAATACCTGTCAGAACCACACTTTCATACATACTTAATTACCAACTGTCTGTGCCACCATATTACAGATACTAACTAAACGTGTCTTTACCATAATATAACAAACTGCTAAAACTTGTCTGGGTCACTTAATCATACACTTCAAACTAACACATATCTGTACAACTATATAACAAGCACTTAATCCACGAGTCATTACCACAGTATAACAAACCACTTACACTTGTCAGGACCACTTTATCATACACTATTAATCAACACCTGTCTGTACAGCTAAATAACAGACACTATCTCGACGTGTCTTTAACACAGTATAACAAACCACTAACAACTTTCAGAAACACAATATCATACACTATTAATCAACACCTGTCTGTACAGCTAAATAAAAGACACGGACTCGACGTGTCTTTAACACAATATAACAAACCACTAACACCTTTCTGTACAGATATAACAGACATTAACTCAACTTGTCTTTACCACAATATAACAAACCACTAACACCTTTCTGTACAGCTATAACAGATATTAACTCAACTTGTCTTTACCACAATATAACAAACCACTAACACCTGTCTATACAGCTATATAACAAACCACTAACACCTGTCTGTACAGCTATATAACAAACCATTAACACATGTCTATACAGTTATATAACAAACACTAGCCCCACATGTCTTTACCACAATATAACAAACCACTAACACCCTGTCAGGACCACTTTATCATACACTATTAATCAACACCTGTCTGTACAGCTAAATAACAGACACTATCTCGACGTGTCTTTAACACAGTATAACAAACCACTAACAACTTTCAGAAACACAATATCATACACTATTAATCAACACCTGTCTGTACAGCTAAATAAAAGACACGGACTCGACGTGTCTTTAACACAATATAACAAACCACTAACACCTTTCTGTACAGCTATAACAGACATTAACTCAACTTGTCTTTACCACAATATAACAAACCACTAACACCTTTCTGTACAGCTATAACAGACATTAACTCAACTGGTCTTTACCACAATATAACAAACCACTAACACCTGTCTATACAGCTATATAACAAACCACTAACACCTGTCTGTACAGCTATATAACAAACCATTAACACATGTCTATACAGTTATATAACAAACACTAGCCCCACATGTCTTTACCACAATATAACAAACCACTAACACCCTGTCAGGACCACTTTATCTTATACTATTAATTAACACCTTTCTGTACAGCTATATAACAAACGCTAACTCAACGTGTGTTTACCACAATTTAACACATCATTTATGTAATACAAATTTGTATTACATAACTGTACCACAATATAATAACAGAACCAATTTGTTTGTGGTTTTGGTTTTATAAACCACAATTATTACAAGTGTCTGTGCCACGAAATAGTACACTAATTATAACATTTGTATAACACTTTCTGTTACTTCTGAACTAACATGTAACCTGACTTAGACTCGTGTATACCACATATATGTTAAAACACTGCTTATACTGACTACCGTTTTATAACAACTATTAATACTATTAGCACGTCATATAACTCACACAACTAACATACGTCTGTGTCACTATATAACACACTAACTCGTCCTAATATATGTTTTTTTTTTTTGCCTACATTTGTTTTTTTGTATGTTTCATTTACAGATTTGCAGCAAACTAATCTTAATGGCATCCTCCCAAAAATAGGATTGCGGTTGTAAGTGCTTCCTATGTTTCAGGTGTTAATGAAAAAAAATAGAAATAGTGTTGAGTGTATAATTACTATTATTAATAATCCTAATATATATTTTAACAATAAGATTCACAATCAGCTCTCCACTATAGGACACAAGTTAGCCTGCTGTTCCAAATGTCGTATTTTGTGGAAGATGGAGGCAACCCGACTTCATTACTTTAACAAAGTTTTCCTTCCTTGGGATATCAGTGTTTGAGTAAGCTAGTGGGTATATAATAAATATGGAAGTCATCAAGGTTAGTACGTGATATTTTCAAACCCTGAAGAAGACGATTATGCAACACTACAAGGCAGAATCATAGAAGCTGCTGAGTAATATAAAAGGTCAAATTCCAACAAGGCTCAATAGTAAACGTACCCTCTCTTAAACTAGAAAATTGGTGATTATATTTCTCAGATTTCGTGAGTTTTTGTATTTTCTTCATGCTTTGCTTTGATAATCAATTGCGACTTCAAAAGATTTGCTTGTATATATAGAAAGCCGAAGCAAAGAGTACATATTGATTTCCTTTAATTCTTCTGCCTATTATCGTCATCATCACGATCATTGAACAGAAGAATTATTTCCTGAGGGAATCAAGGGATGACTTCGAACATTAAAATTCAATTTCTCAAATCGCACTTCTCCACCTACTCTCTGTCGCCGCTCATTGGTTTTGTAAACGTGTATATTTAGGGTAACTAAATGTATTACATATAACGTAGTGGGTTCTCCCTGGTTATCAATGACCATGTACTACTTTGATCTACTAGTCGTATATACGTGAACATTTCCGATACGGTATAAACATGACGTTGAAAGCTGTAAGACCGAGTCATGATTTGTTATACTTGTGATAAGTGCGCTGAGTTTTGGGAAGAGAACCTCGTATTTACATTCTGTTCTGTAATGGTGATGTCCCGGATCACATAGAAGGCGTAAACCCTTTCTCTTTCCAGCACTATACTGTAATGGTGATGTCCCGGATCACATAGAAGGCGTAAACCCTTTCTCTTTCCAGCACTATACTGTAATGGTGATGTCCCGGACCACATAGAAGGCGTAAACCCTTTCTCTTTCCAGCACTATACTGTAATGGTGATGTCCCGGATCACATAGAAGGCGTAAACCCTTTCTCTTTCCAGCACTATACTGTAATGGTGATGTCCCGGATCACATAGAAGGCGTAAACCCTTTCTCTTTCCAGCACTATACTGTAATGGTGATGTCCCGGATCACATAGAAGGCGTAAACCCTTTCTCTTTCCAGCACTATACTGTAATGGTGATGTCCCGGATCACATAGAAGGCGTAAACCCTTTCTCTTTCCAGCACTATGTTGAAATGCTTTGTAGACATCGGTTGTCCCTCAGGCCAGTATTTGACACACTTTTTCTGACATCGAAAAAAAACAACTTTGGAGTAAATAAAGTGTAAATATGACATCGCAAGTGATTTATATACTGCCTGCAATAACATACAGTATTGTTTTAATACCAATGTGACATAGATAATAATATAACCCAAGGCATTTTTGTGATAACGATTTTGACTGTAGCAAGTATTGTGCAAGTATCACGTTTTCTTCCATACACAGTGCATGTTGTTGGTCAGAAATAATGCTTGTTAGTTATGATTATTTTTACCGAAATCTATGATCAAATAATGCCCATAAAACAGTGATAACTTTAAGCCCTACTTACATAGTGAAAGTATGATGTTCTCAATATCAGCAGATACATTGTAGCATGGTGCCTTCAATATCAGATATAGCATGGCTCCCTAAATATCACTTATAGCATGGCTCCCTAAATAATAGTTATAGCATGGCTCCCTAAATAATAGTTATAGCATGGCTCCCTAAATATCAGTTATAGCATGGCTCCCTAATTATCAGTTATAGCATGGCTCCCTAAATATCATTTATAGCAATGCTCCCTAAATATCAGATATAGCATTGCTCCCTAAATAATAGTTATAGCATGGCTCCCTAAATATCAGTTATAGCATTGCTCCCTAAATATCAGATATAGCATAGCTCCCTAAATATCAGTTATAGCATGGCTCACTAAATATCAGTTAAAGCATGGCTCCCTAAATATCATTTATAGCATGGCTCCCTGAATATCAGTTAAAGCATGGCTCCCTAAATATCAGTTATAGCATGGCTCCCTAAATATCAGTTATAGCATGGCTCCCTAAATATCAGTTATAGCATGGCTCCCTAAATATCAGTTATAGCATGGCTCACTAAATATCAGATATAGCATAGCTCCTTAAATATCATTTATAGCATGGCTCACCAAATATCAGTTATAGCATAGCTGCCTAAATATCAGTTATAGCATGGCTCACTAAATATCAGTTATAGCAATGCTCCCTAAATATCAGTTATAGCATGGCTCACTAAATATCAGTTATAGCAATGCTCCCTAAATATCAGTTATAGCATGGCTCACTAAATATCAGTTATAGCATGGCTCCCTAAATATCAGTTATAGCATGGCTCCCTAAATATCAGTTATATCATGGCTCCCTAAATATCAGTTATAGCATGGCTCCCTAAATATCAGTTATAGCATGGCTCCTTAAATATCATTTATAGCATGGCTCACCAAATATCAGTTATAGCATAGCTGCCTAAATATCAGTTATAGCATGGCTCACTAAATATCAGTTATAGCAATGCTCCCTAAATATCAGTTATAGCATGGCTCACTAAATATCAGTTATAGCATGGCTCCCTAAATATCAGTTATAGCATGGCTCCCTAAATATCAGTTATAGCATGGCTCCCTAAATATCAGTTATAGCATGGCTCCCTAAATATCAGTTATAGCATGGCTCCCTAAATATCAGTTATAGCATGGCTCCCTAAATATCAGTTATAGCATGGCTCCCTAAATATCAGTTATAGCATGGCTCCCTAAATATCAGTTATAGCATGGCTCCCTAAATATCAGATATAGCATAGCTCCTTAAATATCATTTATAGCATGGCTCACCAAATATCAGTTATAGCATAGCTGCCTAAATATCAGTTATAGCATGGCTCACTAAATATCAGTTATAGCAATGCTCCCTAAATATCAGTTATAGCATGGCTCACTAAATATCAGTTATAGCATGGCTCCCTAAATATCAGTTATAGCATGGCTCCCTAAATATCAGTTATAGCATGGCTCCCTAAATATCAGTTATAGCATGGCTCCCTAAATATCAGTTATAGCATGGCTCCCTAAATATCAGTTATAGCATAACTCCCTAAATATCAGATATAGCATGGCTCCCCAAATATAACTGAAATTACAACAGCAGGAATCAGGATAATAAATGAAGCATAGGGTACATGTTTGGGTTATACACATCGACTGAATCCCAGAATTAAAATTTCTGTCTACAGCTCGTGCTTTGTGAACTTTGTGAACTTTTAGCGTATCCCATTACATTTGTATTGGAGAACGTAGTCCTTTCCCCTATAGAACATAGTCTTATCTCTATAGAACATAGTATTAATTCGAAGTACTTAAATACCGCTTTATCACGACCTTTAAGGGCGCCTCAAAGTGGTTCACAAATTATCCGTGGTTAAGGGCCTTAGCAACCAGCCAATATCGTCCTATACTCCCCGGGGAGCATACAACCGGTGCTGCCATTTCGGCGCTCACAGCTAGCATTCTACAATTTCTAGCACTACCCAACCACGTACTCATTTACAGCTGAGTAGACTGGAACAAGCAGAGTAAAGAATCTTGCTCAGGGATATAACACAAGTGTCGTGACCGGGACTCGAACTCGCAACCCTTCGATCATGAGCCCGGTATCCTACCATTATACCACCATGCCTCCTATTAATGTATTTCCCCTAGTACAATTTGGTTGTTTCCTCTTGTAGAACTTGGTTGTCTCCCCTTGTAGAACTTGGTTGTTTTCCCTTGTAGAATTTGGTTGTTTCCCCTTGTAGAACTTGGTTGTTTTCCCTAGTACAACTTGGTTGTTTCCCCTTGTAGAAATTGGTTGCTTCCCCTTGTAGAACTTGGTTATATCGCCTGGTACAACTTGGTTGTTTCCCTTGTAGAACTTGGTTCTTTTCCCTGTTTATTCTGCCTAAGGGGGACAAATGATGGACCTAAATTGAGCTGGCGCTCCGAATTGCAACCCTTGGGATCTCTGTCTGGTTAACTCTCCTACTTATTTGGCAGCGTCTCCCTAGACACCACACTTCATGTATGACTCCGGCGGTACCAAGGCCGTTAACCCCCCAGATAAAAAAATATCAGGTTGATCGGCGTTTGTTTTAGCGATATTTAAGTGTATATTCGATACATTGCATTATTGTTGCAATGAATCACCTCACGTGTCATTCGATCACTAATGACGTATAACAGTGGAGGGGGGTGTATTGTGAGTAAGTAATCAGGTACAGCCCGGGGAACACGGTCTGGTGTGTGTGATATATAACCCGCCATGATTCATACTCTACATCCTGTGATATGTCAGATACTGCAGGATACCATTATCAGGATGCTGGAAGCAGAAATACGATCAAGGAGAATTGTATGGATTTACAGTGTTCTGAAACACTTTAATGTTTAGAAATGTTTCTGATATGAATGGAAAGTTCAGTTCACTACTCGAATTTCTAATGCTATTGTGTTTGGAATTGTTTCTAAAGTAAATAAAAAACAACTTTAGTCAGTACTCGAATTTCCATTAGAACAATGCTTAGAATTGTCTGTGATATATATAGGTAGTGATGCCAAGTTTTATCCAGTGCAATTTACGATACCTACTAGAGCGGAAATGTAAAACGGACTTTTGTCTGACTTCAACATTTGTTTCATCTATTCTGTTGCCTTTTTGTAGATTTTCCAAAAACCATGCAGAGGAATTTAAAACTGATATCTATTTACATAAATCAAGTTTTATAACACACTGCATTGTCATCGAATGGTGAAGATGTAACTGATGTTTTATAAAATACAAATAAAAATAACAAAGTTTCAGCAAAACTATACATTGGGATTGCTGAAAAAATAAAAAGAATAATAAGGCAAGGTATTCTTAAAGTGTAAGCGTCTTTTTAACACAATAAATTTGATTTCATGTAAGATGAAAGCTTACATATGTTCTTGAATTGAATTGCTTAAATTGCTAAAATATGAAACATTTGCTTATAACCAAAAAGACACCTGTTATGTTATCAGTAGTATCACGTTGTTGCATTACAAATGGCTGACTATGCGAGATCAAGTATTTTTTATTTTGCTGGAAATGGCATATTTAAAATCTATGATGACGTCATTGGTGTATGCTGAAACCTAAGACTGGTGATAGATGTTATTATATAGTGTTTGGTCGCGTCTGTGGAACATCAGCCGGGTCTAGACGTTACGACACGCTGTAATCTCCCTGGAATAACGTTAGCCTCCGAACTGTTATATCAGATCATTTAACATGATAAAAATGAAACAGATATTCCTAATAATATGTCTGAGATACAACCGAATATGGTAAAATGAGAACCGATGAGATATTATACAATTATAGCCATTTTTGGAGGTCAGAGCATGGTTTGTCATCCTTAGAAAAAAAACTGATAAGTATCATATTGCATTCTTACTACTCTTTATAAAAATGTATTGATTAAAAACGATACAGTAACTTCTATAAACGATATTTAATAAACTTTTCCAGCAATACGTTTTTTCGTAAACCCCCAATTTTATCCAAATATCAAACAATGCAGATTATGCAGTTGGATTCCCATTCTGGTAGACAAGATCCAAGATACAACAGACCATTTCTATCTCCCTCAAATCTGTACGAGATTACCAGAGACGGTAGGAATATTCTAATGCTACATAGTCGAGTCTTCACATTACAAATCAAGTTTGCAATCGAAAGACAGCCCAATCCCAAAACTATCCTCGATATGAAAACAATAGCGATTCAATCATTGTACATGGTATTTTATAAGAAGTAAATCTTGGCTATGTCTGGTTGGGAAATTGTTCAGTCTTTATTGTTCGCATTACTGAATCATTGTGTGGAGTAACAACAAAGTAGTGGGTTTATAGTGTGTGTGATTAGAAATGTATCCTTGGTTTTGTTCGATACGAATCACGGCTTGGCAGAACGTTGGGACATTACTGTGGTGATATACTGGTTCCGGGGTTGACGTAATCGAACGCGCCGTGGGCCCGTGAGGGTTGTAAATGGCGTAGATTTAATTAACGGCCTATTGCGTCTTGTCCATATCGACCGATTCAGTCTATAAATGACCTTGAACATTGCAGTCAGGATCATCGTTACTGACATGCCTTGGTTTCAATGCGGATCTGACCTTTTGTTTTAGAACATTCACCTTTCAGATTCATTTCTATGATTTCCTCTTTTACCGATTCGGATGAAGCATTTCAGTTTAGTTGAACAGCGGCGAATATTATGTTATCGTCCAAATGTGAAATGGTTACACATGTTGAGCTTTGCGCCATATCTATTTCATTAAATTATGCTGGAATGATTTTTTGAGGTTTTAATATAAACTAAAATCCACTTTTTGTGCATTTTGGTATTTACGTTATATCTGTTTTATATAGATATGATAGTATTTATAAAGATTTTAATTTCACACGAAAGTTTCATTTTAAATGCTTATAGGATTTTCGTTGTTGTTAACAATAAAGTCAGTGCAACAATTACAAATTACGCTTAAGACCCGCTAAAACTGTTCTACATACAATATAAACACGCCGAGTTCAAGAAAGCTTGACATCTAGAGCTAAAAATAGGATATAAAAATCAATACGCGCTCTTATTATTTTGTTTTAACTTATAAATAAATTGCTAGTCCCATGGTTGTATGCATAGACGTCTTTAACACGCGTTAGTAAAGAAACAATTCCGTTATGCTTCTGAATCGATTGTTCAACGCAGATTATTTTCTAAAAGAAATTCCATTAAACCAAAATTTGATCATATGTAAGCTCTTACTTATCAGTTAGGCTCAGGAAACTTCATCAAGAAAAGTAAGGAATCAAATGTTGTTCAAAAGTCGTATATACTAATGCCTGAATGTATGTAAATGCGTAACAGTTGATTTGATTTAAAAATATCTTATTTCCAAATATGCACTGGGATCAGACACAAGTTATACAACTTATAATTTGTCCTCTCCAGTAACAGTTGATCTTAACAGTGTATTTTAAACCTTTGAGGCACATACACATGTATAGATTTTAGATTTTGTTGTTTTATATATCAACTCCACATCATATTGTGCTCTTGTTCGGAAGTGGGAATGAAAATTTGACATACCATAATATATAAAGGTGAACGCTACAATCCTCAGAATCTTACCGAAACAGTCTTGATTGCTGAATATCGGCAACTGTATGCCTATGCAATAACTACGATTCGTTCAATTACATTAAGAGATAAAGTCTGCCACAAATGACAAGATTTGCACTTTTGCCTCAGAAGGGAGCAGTTGAGCTTGTGAACCCTCCCCTAGATCATCAAGCATGTCAGTTCCAGTGATAATGACTACCACCACGGTATCAGGTGCCTGCCTCTGCTGAAGAGACATGTCTGGACGAAAGCTGTGAACAGCTCTTTATGAATCATATTGAAATGAAAGATCGAAGTCCGTGGCGTGTGATGTGTGGTGGTGGAAACTCGCCCAATGCGTGTTGAGGTCACCCCTCTGTCAGCCTGGCGAAACTTCAGCATTGTAATGCCACCTAAGTCAAAACGTGTCTCATTTAACGTAACTTATATCGCTTGACTTATCATTTCCTTCACAAAGCACCACCTTTTTATTTTATCTTTGAATCTTTGTGATATTGATATCGTTATTAGTTCCCCATTTTGTGAGCTGTAACCAGGAGTTCGTTTTCCCTCATTTCGCTGTATGCTAACAAGGCTTCCATTGATTAAAAATTGTTACAATTTCATTTGGGCGAGAGAGCAGTTAAACAAATCAAGCAAATCGATTTTGACTCATCTTTGTTTTATTGTTTTAATCAATGGATGACGTATTCAAACAAACACGTATCCTGATGGGATATATTCACAACACATTTCGCCACTTAATTTTCCAATAAACGGACTGGTATAACTGCAATGTGTATAATATGATATAATAAAGGACCCGATTGATGTATTTGAATGCTGAACTACTTATCTGTTTCTATTTGTATCAATATATACAATTGTTACTACCAATAGACAACTAGCATTCGTACGGATCTGATAGAAACAGCAGAATTAATGGTGCTCATTAAAAGCTGAACTACTTTTAAATGAATTCATTTCTTCTACCATTTCACAAAAATATTTTGTTCTTGATTTATTGCGCAAGCATCAATCAGTTACCAAAAATGTCGGGACATTCACCTTCTTTTAATATTATTTCGAATACTATACTAGTATATGGAATTGCTTTCGTTAAGTAATGTTTGTTTATTAGAATTCCGTGTGCCAATAATTACATTTGATATTTGCATAGTTTATTTTAATCCTTTATATGCCCTAGCTCTTCGATTTAGTGTTTTGGTGGATCAATAATGAAAAGTCGTCCTTGTTATGAAATGTAGTCATTTTTATTTTTTGGAGGAAAGCATGTTATTTCTTTATACGTTATAGGACCCCATAATCAGATCAGTGGTGTATTGTTCTTAAACAACCAGTTATTTTTGGTGAAGTAAATAATTATGAATAAGGATTTAGTTTCACAATTTCGTCTCATAAGTTTTCATTATCTTAACTCGCGTGCTTTCTGTAATGAGTTCTCGTTGTAATATCAAAATGACATTCTAATAATAACTTGTTCTAAAATGCACATTTCAAGATCAGATATTAAACAGCATAGTGCTTTTATTTTAATATGTTTTCTTTATTATAAAACAATCAAAATATTCTACAGATATTAGAATGAAGTACATGTCATTGACATAAAGAAAAACCGCCAAGCATCACGGATTTTAAAGTTTTAAGAAAGATCTACGATGCCGTATAAAGACTGATATACAGAAAAAATATGGACTATGAACAATTTCAGAGAAAATGGAACTCTTATTAATGTTTTACCATGATACATGTACATTGCAACAACTCACAAAACTTTTGAAAATCAACCAGAGAATACCGAAGCGTTAAACAAAATCATAATCGGAACTCAAAATCGATTAAACTAGGGGCGAAATATAAACAAAGGAAATATTTACATGGAGACCCTTTTAAAAGTACAAGAGAATAAGACCAGGTGTTTCGGAAGAGTAAGGGTGTTCTGCTTCATCGACGGCACCCGCCATGTAAATCTTTGTCACATCCAAGTTAACACCAAGTTTTCAAAGTGAGAGTGGATAAAAATTAATTTGTTGCAAAATAATGAAAATACCCCTGGCCAACACTTTTGTGCTGGAAACAATCACTTAACATGGTTGTTAGATTCTATTGATACAATCCGAGAGAAAATCAAATCATTCCAATTGATAAAAATAGAATATATACAAAATAGGTAAAAGATAAAATTACCTTGTGTATTGTACCGTTATAATGGAACACGGTATGAGATATGAAAGATACATGTAAACAATCAGCGAAAGGGTTTCTGTAGGTACAGTAACATTGAAAAAATAAATCGCCGGAAGTCAATAGGAATGACACAAACAGCAGTCTGGTGGAATGATCTTACCGGAAGTCTGTGTCAAATTTGGTGTGCTCCATAATGATTTTAGCTCGGAAGTTATGAAGACGAGAGTAATTCTGAAATCAAAGAGATTCACTGGGGTATCATTAATCGTGTTGATTACTCTAAAGTATAAATTATTATAAATTACATCAAATGTCATCGCTCCAGTACCTCTATTGTCAGCTTCACTTTGATCAATCTAGCCAGAGAGTTCAACAAGCGCATCAGTTCAGTTCAGTCAATCCACTTTTATGAATTATTTAAGCTATATTGCTAGAGTCTTTACATTTAAGACACACATCATTTAAAGTAACCGGATGTTTGTCACAATGGTAAATCATCATTTGTGTTCATATCTTTGACACTGACTTTAGGAAGTGTTTTTGTTAATTTTTGTTAGTTCACTTTAGATTAAAAAAGATCAATGTCATTTGTACCCCTGGTAAGTTGCAACATATCCTTTATCGCAAAGTCCAGATAAAGGAATACCGAAGCGTCAACTAAACCATAAGCCGAACTTATAATCGATTAAACTAGGGGCAAAATATGAACAAAGATTTACATGGAGACAAGAGAATAAGACCAGGTGTTCCGGAGGAGTAAGGGTCTTTTGCTTCATCGACGACACCCAATGTAAATCTTCGTCACATCCAAATAAACATCAAGTCCTCAAAGTGAGAACCAAGTCATTCTTCTTAATAACAGGTTAGCACACTTATGAACATACTGAAAATAACCCACTTTAATGTCACATAGGGATACAAAATATTTATCAATGCGACAATAATGGCGACCATAAAAACCATAAATCTCATCAACCTAGCTGCATCTCTCGAATCGCTGTGTAGTAAGTTTGTTTGTTAGCAGTCGACATCTATCACGAACACCAATGTGTCCTTTAATGTGTGGCTTATCCTGAATTTAGAAGATTTGGATGTTTAAATCACACAATAACTTATTTGCTTTTATTTTGGAACCCTTTTCCCAGTGTTTTAATACGTGACTAGTTTTGATTCGAGAGTTGTAGGTTGACTATGAGCAAGTTTAATGTTCGCCATTTTGATCTGATCATCTCACAGAGAGATATTCTGTACACTTGTATGATATGAAAGAGGGAGTTTTTTTGTATAATATGCTCATTAGTATGCCTACTTGTTGTTATTGAGAATTATGCCTCCGTTCTCACTTTGAGGATATGACATTTACTTGGATATGACCTAGATTTGCATGGCGGGAGTCGTCGATGAAAAGAAAAGACACTTACTTTTTTGGAACTTCAAAGGTCTCCGTGAGATTATTTCTTTTGTTTATATTTTGCCTCCAATTAATTTTTAGTTTGGGTTATGGTTTGTTGACGCTTTGGTATTTGTTTTTATTGTATATAAAATATATTTTATATAATTATATAATTTTTACATATTTAAGGTACTTAAAACGAAAAGAATTTTGAACTTCAGATAAAAGGGTTTTGGAAGACGAATACTGATACGTTTTTGTTTCTGTCTGTCCGTCTTTGATCTTTTCTCTCTCTCTCTCTGTCGTTTACTCACATCAGGCTTTGTCTTTTTTTCTATGTTCGATGTTTAGATAATGTTCGTCTCTTGGTTCCCCTCTGCGTCTTACCTCACTATAAACTCCATTAAATAACATTATCCTACGACCTTGCCTGCATGCTATTGACATTTCGGTAGTGATGTCTTTAATGGTAGTCACACATTCTGACAAGGGAGAAATCTATAAGATGTCTGCTCTTGACAGCTATGGATAGAATAAGCTTGACGTGAACTCGTTTTAAATTAGAATTGAAAGAAACACAGCATGGATTAAGGTATGTGTATAGGCGTGTTATCGACTTTATGTGGAACCGTACCGTAATTTTCAATTACAGTTTGACATCACGAATCAATTTACATATTATAAGAGATTTTTTGCTATTTCACTTCATTTTGAAATGCAAATTCGCTTCAATTAGAAAGGTTTTCGATTCTGCTGCGTACAGCCGTTGATATATTTTATTGACTTATACCGAAATAGAGCGATGCAAGTTTGAAGTAATAAAATAATCTTTGATATTTTCGAACACCGTCAATTCTTTAAATATGTACATATCTGTAGTAGGATTAACGTATGGTATGACTATGCAAGACCCCAGAGTAAAATGGTAATATAATTATAATTCGAAAAAAAGATTTAAGGGAAATCAATTGAAACTCCATTAAACTATGCTTGGAGACTGTCTGCTAAAATTGATAAAAAGCTATGGGCTTAGTGCAAACATTAAAGTAAAATAAAGCAGGTTCGTCTGACGGAACCAGACACGTGTTTGGCCGTTATATTTTGTTGTCACAATAAACAGAAGATAGGTGGAAACATGCAATACTGTAATCAAGGAAAGATTCCAAAGGACGATAACAATCCAACACATCTACATACATACAAATACGACTTATACTCGGACATCTAACAATATCCGAAAGTCAACATACAGTCCCAGATACTCCCTCAAACATGCGACAAACACTCCCGCATATTACAGTCCGACAAATCCGAAAACAGTCCCGCACACCAAACAAAAGCCCTGCATAACCGACAAACAGTCCAAAACATCCAACATACAGTCCAACAATATCGCAAACGTAGAAAGTCGTTCCTTCTTCTGTTTATATCGCTATTAATAAAACACCGTCAGTAAATATAATAACATGCATACAATTCATATCTTGATTACCGATACAAGCAATCATGCACATTAAACTTATCTGTTCGTGTTCAAACATAGCTGGGTCTGAAATGTCAACAATACAGTTGTATAAGTTATTACCATATGCCATACAGTAGTTAAGCATTACTATTGTGAACGTTTACACAATTGAGTGGTGTGTTATTGAAACATGTCATTGTGTTAAATTGATATTTTCTGTATCAATTATAAAACGGTTGTGTTGAATATGTATGAATATAATATTAAGGTATGTCACGGCAATGGTTGTTGTTGGATTTTAGGTTTGCTTTGCTTGTAGTAACTTAATGCTTCTTTTCATATATATGATTTCTTTCTTCGCTCATTAATCTTGTCGGTTAATAAACTTGTTCCATTTGCCATTATACAACGTAGCTAAATCGTGAATTTTCCTAACATTGAACTAAAAGTTTTAACCAGAAATGCACGAATCGTGTGTATATTTTTGGAAAAAAAATGTAAAAGTTTTTTTTTTCTTTTAAATGCTCGTTTGATTAGAAAGTCTTTGACATAAGTGGTTAATATTAATGACTTGGGCGCCTGTGTCTTCCTTAGGAATTGTTAAAATCCTCACCACAGACCAACGGAGAGTCGCTCTAGCTGACCCTCAGACACGTCAAAACATCCTCTTATCTCTAATTGTCTAGTTCAAACGGCTGCTTCTAGTTTCGCCTTATGAAAACCCGACCCACTGCTTCTAAACAGTAACCATGTATTGTGATAAACTACATTAGATACTTAAATATTAAAAATATGTTACAGTGCATTAGAATGTTTTTCTCGACAATGGTGCTCTTACTCTTGTTTTACCATAAATCAATTAAAGAAAATTCATCTCGTAAATTACAAAAATTGAATAATATAATAATATGAACTTTATTTACGAACTAATTGTAAATTATGGAGAATTAAAATTAACGGATGTAGGATTCAGATATAAGTGCTTACATTGTTGAGATAGTGTTTACATTGTTTAGATAGTGTTACCATTGTTGAGATAGTGTTAACATTGTTTAGATAGTGTTACCGTTGAAATAGGGTTTACATTGTTGAAATAGTGTTTACATTGTTGAGATAGTGTTTACATTGTTGAGACAGTGCTTACATTGTTGAAACACTGTTTACATTGTTTAGAAAGTGTTAAATTTTTGAGATAGTGTTTACATTGTTGATAATAGGGTTTACATTGTTGATAATAGTGTTTACATTGTTGAGATAGTGTTTATATTGTTGAGATAGTGTTGATATTATTGAAATATTAATGTTTACATTGTTGGGTCTACGTGTTTAAATTGATAAGATACCCGTGTTTACATTGTTAAGATAGTGTTGTTATTGTTGCGATATTGGACAGAGATAAAAATATCCAAATATTTACAGTAATGTGATGTTTCGCATCCGTCGTTCGTCATGCGTCCGTAAGATTTTCATTTAAACGACTTCTTTTGAAATACTGAAAGTCCAAATGACATGAAATTTGGCTGGTAGCTTCATTGGAAGATGAAAAACAAAGCTCGCGAAAATAAATCACTTTTACCTACTTTCCAGGTAACAGGTGTCAAATATTCAAATATGTTATCTTCAAACAACTTCTGAAATACTAACAGGCTTAGAAATGGCATTTTCCCCTGGGAACTTCCTTGGAAGGAGCCTTATAGATCATTTTAATGTAGGTTCAATGCCAAACCTTAAAACGACTTCCATTGAAATACCGAAAGGGTTGGAGACATCATATTTGACTGGTAGTTTGGAAGGAACCAAACATGTTTTTTCAGTAAACGCTACCTTACCATACCGTCAATGTCACGGGGGACAAACGTGTTTAAGGTGTTCTCTAGATTGACTTAATCAATGTTTTTAAACCACTTTAAGGTTACAAATGTGATATTTGTACCAGGTATGCGATGCAGGCCCATTGGACCTCTTATCTATGCTGAAAGTCACAAATCTTTCTATTACACTATTTTTGTCGGTGATTATGTTTGATATGTGCTGGAGTTTAATGATGCCACGCATTCCAACGCATTATGAAGGAGGTTGATGTCTTACGATAAATCCTCTTGGATCAGGTTTTAATGCTAGTTCTACTCATTGTGTACACTGTATATAAAATGATTTGTCATATTGGTGAATGAGAAGGCACTTTTAGTGTAAATATCTAATGCCTCTGGTTGATGGCGTCTTTATCCGCTATCTCTCTGGGAGGATCAGAATGATACCGGTTCCTCAAATAGTGTAGCCGTGTAGGAGACAATATAATGTCATCGGATCCGCATAAGTCAATATGTGGACTAGCTTAGTAGGTTATAGAAAGGCGATCTTATGATTGGTGCTTCTATGGAATCTTGTCTCTTCGTCAGCATGTGTACTTTATAGATATATGAACGACCCCTTGGAGCAGCAAGTTCAAAGCTGGACAAAGGATGGCCCGTCACTCAGATATAATTGTCCTGTGATGGCGCAGGTCTGTTGTTACATGTCACGGTGTCACCGAGACGTCCTTACTTAAGGCTAGGTTTATTGATTTAACAGGCAGATCTGTTAAACCAAGGGCGATAACTCTTAATTAGGTGTATTATGGGGGCTCAATGACGGTTCACTTAGTGATAAAAGGAACGACAAACACCAGATATTTACGGTAATACTTGTACAAGCGGTAGTGTTGACTTGCTAGAGATCAGTAATAATTGATAATCATGTTTAACAAATGAGAAATCAATTCATGGAACAAGCCGATGATGATTTATATGTGTTATCTGTAATTACCCAGGCTCAACAATGATCCGGGAAGTTTAAATTCACGGCCAGGAGATATTACGAAATACAACCCAATGAACCCAACTTCCTTTTAAAGATCAGGGTTGTTTACTTAACCTGTTGTACAGAGGAATTTAAACACTGTGAATTAATCAAGAACAAAACATGTTGTATAATTCAGGAGATATACACGTTAAACATTTATTGATTGTAGTACCGTATTCACATGCTGGATCACATACAAGTAAATATTAAGTCCTCAAAGTGAGAACCGGGTCATCATTCTCAATCACAACAAGTAAGCACATAAATGAGCATATTCAAAAACGTCCACCTTCATATCATATAAGGATACAAAATTTTCTCAATGATGTCGACCATAAAAGTTGTTCATAGTCCTCATCAACCCGCATCTTTGTGTAGAAAATTTATTTGTTGGTAGTTCAAACTTCAGATACTCTGTAATTTTTTATATATAATCTTTATTCATATTTCAACAATTATGAAACAAGTAATTTCAACCAACATATGACTTTGTTATTTTTACAAAGAATGTTGCAAACCTTCAAAAATAAAAAATAAGTCTTTTTTTTTTTTTTAAGTATTAATGAAGGTACGAGTCCCCTTTGCTAACATACGCATTTAACTACGAGCATTAACACGCCAGTCTGTACGCAATATAGTTAAATAACATCAAAATATCCGAATGTTCAATTCAGTGTCTCAGTGTATGAAGCAAAAACATTCAGCCTTTAAAGTAGAAATGCTGTTATAACCTTTGTGTGTTTTAACAGCACCCCACGACGCCACGCCCACATAACTACAGTATAACATTTAGTACAACATACTTCGTGTAGAGACAATGAAGCCGTTTGTACTTGTGAATTTCACAGTTAGAACACTTACCTTTCTGTCAAATTGTCGACAACAGTCGGTTGGAGTTGGTAGGCATATTTTGAGACGTATTTTAAAATAATATTGACTTAATAATTTCTGGTACTAAATATTGGCCCGTAGAAGGTACTCATATTGTCTTTCAATAGTTATTTCATTCAACTTTCTAATAAAGGATCAGCGTATACACCAAAACTAAAACGACGCATTGGAAATGTACATTTATGGCATGACTTTAATTTTGATAAATCATTTCTAGAAAGACAAATCTAACTAAAGAAATAATTTTATGAAAGATCTGTTAGAGGAGAAATGGACATAAAAGAAAAAAAGAAAAGTCATGTAAAACATCAGCGTGGCTGGGCTACATAGGAGGGAGAGGGTTGATATTGTTTGTATAGAGACCCACTGCAAAATCATCTGGACAGTTGTTTTTTATGAGTAAAGGTACTGCTTAACAAAACGAACGGATTCCGATAAAAATACAACAAATATCGTAGATTATCATTGACTTTGCAAAAATAATTTTGATTACACTACGAAGACAACGGCCTAGGCCTATAAGAGTTAATGCCAGGTCTTACATTTTTAATGTCACTATAAACGAAAAAACCATGCTCGAATCAAAATAGTCAGAGGTCTGACAGAAATCTTGCGAGATCTGACCGGAATCTGACCGTGAAACACAGTTTATTACCAATTAGCTACAAATGTATTTCTGGATGAAGCATGTACAAAAGCTTTCAGCTAAACGTGATATTGTATTTTTAGTATTGAGGATTAAGTTTGATCAATATTTTCAAACACCTTCGGGTAGTAGTCGCCGTTGGTTTTGAATAGGCGTAGCGATTCTTACAGAACATATATACTCACTTTTACTCTATAAATTATTCAACTTCCACTTTCACACACTAAATCTTGCGCACCAGCACTCTAGCTTACGAGCGTCAGACAGGCCGAGCTGTTGGTACACTTGTAATCAGATTGGGACTGGCGTCCGTACTTTATGGGGTGAGGGTAAGGCTAGTGTTAGAGACATACGTCTGTAAAAAGACGCATACTAGTCTTACAGTCAGTATGTATTCCATACCTGACCCCCCCCCCCCCCCCCCCCCCCCTTAGTCACATAACAAATTATCGGTTTAATGTCAAGGAAATGGACAGGGTTTTATCCTTGGTAGCATTACAACCAGCAATTCATGTAATCCATGAACTACACGGAGGCGTTATTTCATTTTTCTATAATTGCAAGACGCACTCATTATGAAGTATACGTTTACTGGAGAAAAAAACTATTTTGTACGTTAACCTAAGGTGATCATGTTGTCTTAGACTTGGAACAAAGGCATTAGATGACATGAAGATATATTATACCAAAATAAAACACGGCAAAGGAGAAGTGTTTGTCTTTTGCTTATCATTTAATATTTCAGGTAATAGAAAGAACCGTTTACCTTTGTTCTCGGCTTGGTAGTTCAGATAGGGAACCCATGGAAGTCGGCGTCAGATATGCGCCGTTGCAGGGAGGCTAACACGCCCAAATCACCTGTCACCAACACACATACACACAAGCGTTACCCACAAGATGATTTTACTACTGAGGGAATGTTAAGGATATAGATAGGGGGTAACAAAATTTTTTTTTTTATTTTTTGTTTTTTGCAGAATTGATTACTTGTAAACATACTACATCATATAACAAAAAGTAATTTTCAAAATTATGTTCCCAAATGTGTCAATTAACGTGAGTTAACATTGAACACGCTCATACAGATCAACACGTGGTACTGTTTACACCATAAACAGATACATCACACAGTGGCGTGGTCAGTTAGAAAGTCATTAGCACTGTGCTATGGTTGTGTGAAGTGATGGGTAATCATGCTGCTATAATCCATTAAGTCATGGTCAGTCTTTGATGTAATACAGCCCTATAGTTCCTACTATAAGAGAGAGGCCGGAGCGTTTCTAATGACCCCTTCATTACATGGGAGGAGCTTATCCTATGTCCAGTCTGACATTTCGCGGGAAAGGGGCATTTTCACTGAGAAATATTTTAATATTCATTAATTTCTCAGTTATTTGAACCAATGCATGCTCCGTTTTTTCGGAGGACAGCTTGATGGATACATGTCTTGTCATGATTAATGGTTTAGTAGGCAGAATCCGTCAGATAAGTGTTAAAACCAGAGATATCCGATTTCAAAGAGTGGAAATGGTCTTTAGAGCACTTTCATAAATTCAACAATTGTCAAATTCAAACAGCCATAACTTTGACATCTGTGGACCGATTTCTTCCAAACTTTGCAGGATTGTTGGGAATGACCTTGTCAACAATAATGTGCCTCAGTTTCTGAAGAATTTAGCTACAACAAGATTTATAACCAATTAAGTGAATTTGGGCATGAAAATCCCACCCAGAGACCATAAAATCGAAATTACTTCAATTCTAGAACATATAGGAAAAATCTGAGGCACGTTTTTGTAGATGACCTTTCTGTCTGTCAATAGGAAAAGTATTGTCAGTTTTTGTAAGAAAATGTGAAAGAAGATCCAAATTCAAAAGTGTCCGTCATTTTTTATATTATATACTATTATGCAATTATGAATTAATTTAACATTATAATTATATGTTCACTTTATAGAAAATTTAATAACCTTTCCAATGATATATGATACATGCATGTGATTAAATGTATATCCAAATTATTAAGCAAAACATCTGAAGAGACTGTACCCCCTATCTATATCCTTAAACGCAATAAAAACAAAATTAACAAAAAACAAACAAAAAACTTAAACCCATTTACCCACCTAAAGCGTACTTCTCTAACGTTTCCGGTATCACAGGTGGCACCCATCGAGGTGACTGCCGTCAACACAGGTGTCAACCATCGGGTGTAACTCCTCCAATTCAGGAAAGTTTGGAAGTAGTGCACTACTATCGGTAGACATTAGGACTGTCGTAGAATTGATTACGTGTATATTGTAACTGTAAGAAACCTTGTAAGTAATATATTGGTCCCCAGGACATTAGTGTAAAGTCAAGATAACTTATTTTGTTACAAAACGTCGTCGGGATTATTAATCTGAGGACAACAAACAATTCCCTAGTTTCAAAGATATCAATAATGACATTTTGATGAGTATGTAAATCTGACATTTTCCCTATATGATATTTATGGTTGTTGTTATACAAAGAGCTACGTAATATGCAAACAGCAAGGGCAAAGTGTGATATTCACCAGTGAGCGACCTGCATAACACAACGAAGGTGACCTTATAGTATGCAAAGTAGCAATTAGTGTAGATTAAGTCTTGGTTTAACGCCATTCCTCAGAGAAACACTAATTTATCTGATAGACCCAATTCTATTAGTTTGGTAGGAGAGTAGTATTGGCGACGGCGGCACAGAGCCATCGATCACAGCGGTCCGAGCCTCCTGGTGGCCGCTACAGGGGCGAACATCCCTTAAGCCGTTAGGCAGCTGGGCGGCCTCCGGACACACAGAAGTACAAAGGGAGACATTTAGGATGCTATGTTTATAGTTTTTGACGACTATCGAAATTAAGAATTTTTCGACTGAGTCACGTAAAGTATAGAATGAGGTTTACAAGTCATATCAACAAGGGAGAGAAGAAAAGACAGAAAAGTGATGCTGTATTTAGATGGGGTAGAGTGTGGAGGACATGTTGTTTGAGAAATGAAAGAACAGAATGTAGGTATTGAGAAAAACAAGCAAGGTTGTTGTATTAATTAAAGTAGACAGAAGCGATAAAAGGATGAAAATCCCCTTTATGTTATCATTCAACGTGTCCATGATGTGATAAGCTGTCATATTCAAACTGTATTTAAAATGTGCTCCATAGTTTTTGACCCGACGCCATAATTTCGTTGATAATGCATTGGTTTGCTGTAGATATGTTCCCAAATTCAACACTTAAGTGTCCTTTTAGGCCTTATTCCTGAAAGAGGGTGTTTGTTCTGAAAAGGGTTATATATGTATATCGTTTTGGTCCATGCTGAAATCCATCAAAGGTTTTCTCCCATAACAAGTTGTTATCAGTGTAGGAGATTGATAAACATTTAGCGATATACAAAACGCACAAACATATACGTTCGCCTAGAAATTTTACAATGGTAAAGAACTGTTCAAAACCAGTTTTTTTTGTTCTAATGATCTGGCTACTGCATTAACCCATTGGATTGAACATTTTCAAAACAAAACATATTTACTGTATTGTAAATTTAATATGGTTTTCTGTTTTCATGAAATCTTTGGTATTGCAATCTATCAGCATGTATTACCTGTACATGTCGTGTTTCCGAGACCATTTGTGTGACGCGCTGTGGAAATTCAGATGTTTGACTGTTAAACGATCTACGCACGAGTACATGTTTTGGTAGATTATTTATTATTACCGATATATTGATTCTAGGATCATTGTCAACTACAACGCGAAAAATGTCTAGCTTTGAAAAATTCATCTCCGACATCTCATCACACGAATATTTCAGGTATACCGTTTTGACTGTTTGTGGTGTCAGCTACCAAGACCTAAAGTTTAGATTATAACCAGTAATTATGGATTTAAGTTGTATGTTTCATTTTTATTAGTTTCCTATTCGATTTCATTTTAATTAGTTTCATTTTCGATTTTTGTGATTCAGTTGACATTAAAGTTATTATAAACACTGTTGATTTAAATACATATTAGTTAGTTACTAATGTTCTCATCATATCTAGATTTTAACGTATATTAATAATAAAAAAAGATGGAATGAAAGTAAACTTAACGGAACTTTTACGTACAATATCGATGCCTTTAAGTAGCAAGATTAACTATTAAGGGTATGAAATGATGAAATATTGGGAAGAGTAAGAGAGTCAAAGGGAAAGTTAAACCTGCAGAAAACAATTTGATTTCATTACATTATCGAGTTTTAATTAGTATTACTGTAGTGTTAACGACCAACAAAGTGTTAAAATGTCCTATGTAATTACCTAGCAGTTGTTTATTATATTGTCTACAGACAAATCCAATTGTTGGGGTGACCTTGGTTTTAGAATTGCAGTTTTTGGAAAACAAAATTGCGTGAAATGAAAGTAATTATACCGAATTAAAAGATGCGGTGTTTTAAAAGAAGCAATTGAAATAACTAGCTTTAGCCATGCCTCTATCGTGTTTGGGTTCAATTATGTCAATAGTTTTAGCCAGAGGTTAATGTAAATGTCGGTCTCATTCGCCTGGGATTGAACCCTCATCCTGCAGTGCTATGGACACGACAGTTAGAACTTGATAGTGATGGCGGCAACAAGGCTATAGCCCTCATTTGAGTCAATTATAGGTCGTAAATGTAAATTTACTTTTATTTCATTAGTGCCTCCAAGACGCGACGTCGCTGAAGTGCACAGAACACTCGTGTGGATTTTTAAGAACTTGTGTCGGTTTAACAACTGTAATTAAGTTACAAACGGAGTGAGCGTTGTAGCTAGGTTGATTTTTTTTGCGAATTCGTGCCAAACTTGTTCATTCTCAAGTTTCTCCGATTTTGAATATACTGTATATACTGTAACTTGTGTCGTTTCCCAGGAAGAGCTGGTGTGTCTATAAATTTAATCTATGCTGCAGATTTTTTTCTTTCGTTGATTGTTACTCGTTCTCCGTTTTGTTCGTCAGAGAATGGTCGTTGTGACAACGAGTGCTGCGGTGCTTGTTATTTATCTTTTTAAGACACGTTAAAACACACTATTTCTGTCGAAGTTAACATTGATTATTTCCGTATGGTGGCGCTCTGGTCGATTTTTCAATACTATGACGTCAATTCTTGTCTATTGCATTCAATCATCTTGAGCCCTTACTCTCACTTCCGGTGCAATATCTGGTTCCTTCTAAAGACATCTCACGTTTCCAATCCCCAGTATGGTGGGCTGTCACCCTGCTGGTTACAACTGCTTGGTAATCAATAGGAGGCGGTCGTTATTATGTAACACTGGGTTTGGGATAATGTCTTTCTGTCTTGTTATACATATATTGTATTATATATATATATATCACCGTTTAGCTGGAATTGTCCCTGTGCGAAACTCCACAATGACTCACTAGTCTGACGGTGCCGAACCTCGCCAAATTGATTATATACATACCACGTGTGCTGGGGTTCCATACGACGTGAAAACGATTCTCTGGCAAATGACTCGAAGCTATATCAAATTAATATGATATCGAAACAGGCTTTCTGAGAATTAATTGAAATGTTGGCTTCGTGCGCGGAGAGAGCAATTTTCTAAAGAAACTAGCAATTTTAATGTTCCATATGATTACTGATTCTGACGTTGTTTAAATTACTTATGGTTTTATTAAATGATTTATTGGAAAGTTGCTTGCATAAACAACACCTGTTCCTTGTTAAGCCACTGTGGAATTTTAATCAATATTATGTAAAGTTTTGTCTCATTAAGCATTGCTCGTGATCTTTATATCAGGTCAAAGTTACAAAAAAACGATATATCTAAAAATGGAAGCCTGCGGTGTCAAACAAAAATATTTCAGAATCTCGACTGCCTCGCGTGTGTGCTTTCGTCATAAAAGTGGTAATTAAAATTTCATTATTTCTTCTCGATCCCCCTGAAGGATGACATGTTTACTCAAGGCATCGTTGACAATTTCTTGCTGAAGAAATCACCACCAATGTATTTACGTGGATTACTTTGATAAAAGACTTTTCGCCGAAATAGATATTAGCTTGCTGGAGAGAAGCAAATTAAGCAAAAAACTTTACAGTTTGACAGCATTCCCAGAAATATACTTAGGCCTATTTGTCAAAATTAAATCCATGACGTCGTTTATTATATTTAGATAAATTCCCTTTTAGTATATTTCTTGTTATCTGATCCAAAAATGACAATTAAATCCTAAATGTAAGATTTACATTCCAAATGATTGACTTGAATAAGTATCCTTGTCTCGTATATTTTTATCCGCTATGCGATTTTGGAATATGCGTCTTGTAATTTCAGTAATATGTTCGGTAAAATAAGGATTTTGTAGGGTTATATAATAGAGATTACAAATTCGTGGCATATTTCGTGTTTTTGTTTTGTTCGAATGTGACATTTGTTAAAATGTGTTAACGTGTGTATCGACTGGGAAGCAAACAACTACCATCTCTTGCAAAGCATTGGGAGGTTTTTATAACTTCATGAACACTTCCAGTCATTCCTGTAATATATATCGTATCAATTACTTACTCAAGTTTCATTTTAAATAAAATTTGAAAGACAACGTGGCCGCCAGCGGCAATTTTATATTTGGTAAAAACTCACATTGTTTCCGTGCAATAACTCTCGAAGGAATGCATGCAACTTCCTACACAAAGAAACTGTACCAATAATCCAATCAAATTTAATTCGAATCTATTTTTAGATTGTTTAAAAGTTCAATATGACTGCAAAAAGCAGACTTATTTACCTCTTTGGAATTTCTTTATCCGAATGTTTAGAAGAATAATACTTGAATTTCACCTCCATGATGGCAGGTGATTGCTGAATGGGAAATATAACATCACTGAATATCTTGTGTAATCTCAGGTAATAGATGGACTCGTTACAGCCCCATTAAATGTACAGGGTCACGAACAAATTTGTTAAAATAAATCGTTATATCAGGTAAACGGTGCATAACTTTAAGCGAAATCAAACAGTACGGCATGTCATGCTTTGTCAAGGAATGCCATATAGGGTTTAATGTTACGAAAACGTTGCACAAGGAAAGCGTGTTCGGTTTTACACACACTTACGTAATCACGTGGATGATTTTTCTTTTTCTGATTGCTTGAATCATTAGGTTCTGCGCCATTAATGTTGACTAGTATATTTCTTTCTTGTGTTTATATGGGCCTTACGATTTTAACATGTATTTTGTATCAGAATCCTCTTCACAGCAAACGTCTGGCATCGGTCGATTATTGCTGTTTTCAGACGGTAAGGGGAGTCACTTCAAAGGCGACCAGTGGTTGATTAACTCCCCATTATGTATATGGAGAGGGGGGGGGGGGGTTAGACCTCGTGTTGAGTTGATTGATTAGAAAAACGTGTTATCTTACAGTCAATAGTACAAATGTCAAAGCAAGGTGTTGGAATTCCATCTTCATAGCAACACTGGGCCAGGTCGGTATTCGGACCCATCTATTGATTGTGAGGTGTCCCGAATGATCTGTTCCCCAGACACGATACTGTGTACAGGGTGGAATCAATACTATCGGTTTTGTATCTAGGGAGATGGACAAAGGATACAGGGAAACTAGACGAATCATCGTCTTACTTTAATCACAAAGTGACTGACGGTTGTAGATGTTTCTTGAATTTCCGAAACAAAATAATACGGAGTACAACATTCTTTCAGTTTTTGATTTTGGTGTTTGCCTGTTTGATGGGGATGGGTATGAGGGAGGGGCTGTACTGATTCTAGTATTCTGTACTGTTTAAACTGTGCCAGAGACTAATAAGGTGAACCCTAAAGAATAAGATTTGGGTTAGTTTCATATTACTTCAGGTAAAATGTCCCACTGGGTCAGTAATAGTCGCGAAGAAGAGTGTTCCGTTAACTTAATAGATTGTTCTTCTTCTTTATGAAAAAAGGAGCAATAGAAATGATATGAGTTTTGCATAGGCCGTTGTGACTCACAAATTTGACTCGCATTTTGAATGTTGTGTAAAATCGTAGGTTTTACGATACACAGGTCGCCAACCTGGACCAATGCAATCGTTGTGCTTTTTATTTGCTTCCAAATATTCAAATTTCGAATAACTTTCATTCTGATTCTATTCTGATTAGCAAATTAAAAAATGACATTAGCAAATATTTGACAATAGTGATAAAACCATAGATCTAGGTAATGTTTTGGTACTTTATCTTTAGGAACATTACGGAGACAGGAGAATATATCTACTGTGTCCACGATAATACACACCTATTAGAGAGTTTGGTTTCTGAGTCCATCCTACTACAGCATACATCTCATTGTCTTCCTTGAACTGTTTTATTTTGGTATATATAATGATCACAATATGCTATGTTTTTCGATAGAAGAACTCCTTGAAGCAGACATTATATTTAAAAATGAATAACAAATGTACAGAACAACATGTATTTGTAAATACTGTACAAGACTAGCATATTTTGTCAAAACCCATCGTCAATCTTACATACAATGGTTTTTGTCTGATTTAAAGCCATAGGTAACAGGTAAATCAAATTCCTATACGACTACTCTCAGTGGTTGCGAGAGTTTCTTTTTGCCGAGCTGGGAGTTGCAAGTTCTCGAAACTGACAGAAGATTAACCTCGTGTGTTACCTAGTAAGGCAACTTAAATCAAAATAAAAACCGCCATAAATGATTAAATGGGGACGGAAAGTCACATGATGTCAATACGTTAATGGCCCATTAATACATGTTAACATATTAAGAAGTTTACAATATACTCTTTGCACTGGTACATAAGTATGATATACTGGTAACTTATACACACTGTTTTGAATCTGTCTGTGTTAGTCGAGGTTCTCCTTTTGAGTTTACAGGATTGTTGTTATGTTATAAAGAATCAGAGAATACCGAAACGTCAACAAAACCATAATCTGATTTCAAAATCGATTAAACAATGGGCAAAATATGAACATTTACATTGAGACCCTTGTAAAAGTACAAGAGAATAGGACCAAATGTTCCGGAAGAGTAACCGTTTTCTGCTTCATCAACGACACCCGCCATGTAATTCTTGGTCACATCCAAGCAAATACCAGTCCTCAAAGTCAGAACCGAGTCATCATTCTCAATCACAACAAGTTAGTACATTAATGAGCTTTATTGAAAACGCCCATCTCTGTATCACACAAAGATACAAAATATTTTTTTCAATGAGACAAAGATGGCGACCATAAAATTTGGTCAAAGTTATTATAAACTTGTATCTCTCGAATCCCTGTGTAATAAGTTCTTTTGTCAGTAGTCGACAAGTCATCTATCACAGAAACCTCAATATTTAGAGCAAGCCCTAGAATAACAAATCCTCTATCACGACAATCTCGGTATTAGAGCGAGCCCTAGCCCTAACGAATTAACTACATGTATACACCATAGCTTGGAGAAGCAGGGGTGTTACCAATAGTTTAAAGTAACACCTACATTTCCTCTTTGTTTTCGTTGTATCGTTTGGTCTCCTCAAACTTATTATACATTAAGTTTTGTTCCCCATCTGTTTGGTTCAGTCTTTCGTTGGTTAAGTAAATAAATAAGTAGATAGTATAAGAGCTCGATCTTTCATGTTGTTACGAGTATATAATCCTATGCAATGTGTATTTCTACAATCGTCCAGAAGCAACACCGGGTCAGTATGCAAAAGTTGTCATCACATAATTATTGATATATTGCATACATTTGTACCTTCAGAAACAGCGGATTTCCCCTTTAACTGTTTGTTAGTAAGCATTAATACTGTCTTCAGCAACACATAGGGTGATATTTGATTGCGTCTCTGGGATATTGTTAAAATAAGCTCAAAACAGGTATTGTTTAAATGTTATAAACATCCTATTTGCAGGGTTCTGACTTAACCAATACTTGTCTGAAATAAGAAAATATCAGGGAATACACTAAAAGAAAGCCAGCCGCAGAATTTCCATAAACCAAGCTGACATCGTTGGTAAGGGATTGTAGGATGAGTAGTCACCAGACATAGCTACCTAGTATCTGTAAATGGTATCATGTCTAAAGTGTAGTCAGTGGATACAAAAATACAAAGAGTATCTGTATACGGACCAGTGAATGTCCGTATTGTAGTCCAAAGACGCACTAATATCTAAATTACATTGGAGATGATTCATTCATTCATCAAATGAAACCAATGATGTATGCCGATATTTGATTGGTCACTGCGCGAACATGTACAATAATCGATCTCCCTCCCTCTGCATTATTTACAGGCCGTTCCATTCATGTCGTGCACACGTGTATGGACTATCGATTATATCCCGTACCGTATTTCACTTGTTGATTTTAACGCAATGTGATTTAGACCCGGACTTAAGGAATGATAGGTCTGCCCTGTCCAGGGTCGAATCTTTTCATAAGACCGTGTCTGAGAAAGAGTTAGTAATATACACAGCTCCACAAATACATCCGCTGTCGAGAATCAACTAATATTACACCAATAACTACATGGTTGTCGCCTATCACAAATACCATAGACAGATGATGATGGTGTATTCGTAAAAAATCAGATTATGTACTCAAGCAAGAATTTCGGTTGCTGTTGTGACTCAATTCGTTTCTTCGATGAAAAGAATTTTAAGAAAGACTTAAAGTCCAATTCTGTTTTTTTCAATACAGTTTTATTTCATAGTATGGTTTCAGCAGGTTATATGGAAGATCGTTCGAAAATAAATCCCATGCTTGAGCAGTATACAGAGTAATTGGCATTTCTTATGTTTAATTCCGTGTCACTTGTATCAAATTATAGTTATGAATGATTAGTGACATGCGAAGTATTTTTAGAGCGTAATAAATTTACACCTGTAACCATACCGATTATCGAGTAACCCCATGAAAACACAGGAACATGCTTAAAACAAATATCTGTTTGCGATATCAATATTCTGTAGTATTTACCCTTTTATTTCCATATCCATGTGAACATAAAACGGAAGATTAAATCATATTAACAAAATCAAGAAAACACTCAACACCCAGAGGTGAGTTTCTGTTTTGATGAACATTTTCATATTACATTATCTATGAATAAAATCAAGGTATATTGCATTCACACACTTCGATGAAATGCAACAACTTGCGTTCATCGCTTGATAAAATTCAACTTCTGTTTCATTATATGATTAAATGTCATTAATGTTGTTCATCAGGAGACAAGAAATATTTGGCCTTATTGTGCTTGGCTTCCAATATGCCTACATAACGAAATGTATTCAAAGACTGTCTGATGATCTTTTCGTTGGAATTTATGCAATGGAGTCGTTGGAAGTATGAACAGCAAATTATACTTGTTCTGATAGAGATGTAATCACGGCTACATGACGAATATTCAATGGCCAGCAAACGTACAGTTCACCACTCCATAAATAGGTCTTTTATCTTTGTCCCGATTCGTAATCAAAAATGAACATTCTATTCACTTTTACGATTATTTACATTCATGAGAAAGAAGAAGAAAAATCAGAGAATACCAGAGCGGCAACAAAACCATAACCCGAACTAAAAAAAGATTAAACTAGGAGCAAAATATAAACAGATGAAAGCTTTATATGGAGACCCTTATAGAAATACAAGATAACAAGACCAGTTGTCCTGGAAGAGTAAGCGTCTTTTGCTTCATCGATGACACTCCCTTGTAAATCTAGGTATACTAATGAGCATATTCAAAAACGTCAATCTTCAAATCATACAAGGATGTAGAATATTTCTTAATGAGACCAAGATGACAACAATAACAATAAAACTTGCCCATAGTCTTAACAACCTGTAACACTCGAATTCCTGTGTCGTAGTTTTGTTTGACAACAATTGGCATCTATCACGAAACGAATAACGAATCAGTTTGTACATGATGAGATGTAAACATCATAGGATGGAGAAGCAGGACCACAGTAACAACACTTGATTTATTGTGATTTTTCTAGTGTAGATTTTTCTACTGTAGATTTAGTTGGATAAATCACTGATCCAAGACACAAATGTCATATAAACATACATTCTGCGGTTCGATTCCGTACTTCCGTATTGATCAACACTAACCTTTTGTGTTTCGCCTGTTTGTTTTGTTTTTTTTGTTAGTTTTTGTATAGGCTAACTAGTTGCGAATAAACTGTCAGTTTCCTCAATCTAACAAAGCATAAATTGTCTGGAGACGGTATTTATTAGATTAGCTTAGTGGTGTTTTATCTTGCTTGAATCATCAAACTTTAAATCTAACTGGTCGAGTGCAAATATAGCTTCAACCAAACTAACTTTTTTACAGTGCTTTCAGTTGCTCCCTGTGAGTTTTCATATTTGTGTTATAAATCGAATTGAGTGTAACCACGAGATTACACAGCGGTCCGATGGGAGAGGCGTCTATGAGATTGTCTTCGATTGGTTTGCACCGCCGTGATGAAAATGATATCATTTTAACCGAACTTTGAATCTTGAATCATGTTTATCTTGCCAGAAGGACTTTTCTAATAATTGTGCCGTCTACGTCGATCACGGTGTATTGGATTTGTATGAAATTTGGCCGTAAGGCATTGTTTTATTCTGTTTCAATTTGATCGGGTCGTATGACGTTTATCTTTGGAAGTTGCTATGTGAATTGTGTTTGGATAAAAGGGCCATAATTTGAAAATAGTTGAGTTCCCCATTATATATATGTATATAAACACAAATGTATGACCATACTTAGCCACGAGACCTGGTACGCCGGGAGGGACTTTGCTCCAGAGTCATATCCCCACCTTATTACTAATACACACATGTAAGCAAATATCATCAGCGATTACCGGGCAAGAGTGTTGCTCCTGGATATTGGGCCTACAGGGGTATTTTCTGCATTGAAACATCTATCAAACCTCCTCAACATTTGTTCACATGTCCGCTTCATTTACTTTGGACATTAAATTCGACCGAAATATATAATATTATTTATCTTCTGTAAAATGGAAAAAAATTGTACTTATTTTATTTTAGCTTTACAATGGAAGGGCGAATTTAAGACAACGACTATTTTACCAAACATTGTATCATAAACGATGCTGTTCTACCCCAGGCAGGGCACATTAAAAAAAGGTTTTAAAGAAATAACATCTTGTAATGTTCAACATTGTTTGCTTGAAGATCCGAGTGAAGAACACAGGTACTCTGGGCATCTTGTTCGTTTTACAATCACAATTATGTCATTGCTACATTGTAAGTCACGATTTGTCGAAAACCGTAGCTTAAATACTGTATACTCGTAGTGCTAATGAGATGTTAATCCCCTCGCTATCGATTTAAATTATCACTACCTGTTCACACCTGCTTCATCAAACTTATTGACAGGTGAAATACGTCCCCGTTCCATATCATATATCATGTGGATTGCAGATAGCAATCGGTTCCGTCAATTTGGTCACGGACACTGGTGTTACGAGTTCGATTTTCCATTTAGTGTGACCAGTGTGATTATATATCCAGGTAGGACATTTTAATGGTACAGATGTGGATGATGTACAGGTAAACACAAACAAACATGGTACATTAATATGGTCATTGAGCAGTGAGGGGTAATGATAATGATGCATACTGCCGCCAGTGAATGACAGCTGAAATTGACGTGCCGTATCTCGTTACATAATTAAACGCTGTATGGCAGGTAATGTACACGCTAGAATAGGGTGATTACAAAAAAATAAACAAACTGTAAATACCATAATCGTCACGAATTCTTGATTCTGCCAACACGAAACCAAGTGATAATAACAAAAGACAAACTGACATGAGTGAAGACCTTTTCCTATTGTTGTAATGCCAGAAAAATGGATTGCATTGTATCTAAATTTGAATAGGCCTTTTTAAACAAAACAATCGTTATTGAATAAATAATGTGTCATTTTAGATAGATTTCGTAGAAACGCTAAAACGGTTGGTTTGTTTACATAGGAAATTTTAAAAAGCATTTTGTCAACTTACCTTCAAAATACTCTCCTTTAACTTGAACACAGTGACACCGTTGCAATGTTTAAATCCACTTTTGGAAACAAGTTTCATAATCCTGTTTGGGTACACTAACCAGAAACAGGTAAACTGCAGATCCCAGCTCCTTTCTGGATCTTTATCTCTTACTAGATAGTTGATTTTTAATTTCGGAAAGAGGATAAAATCACACAGGGCAAAGTCTGGGACTAAAGGAAGGTATGGTAACACATTTGACCTTTTCCGACATCAAAAAACTCGACTACAGCTGCTGATTTGTTGGCTTGGACATTGTCATGTAACAATTGGATATGCCGGAGACCTTTTTAGGACAATTTTTTTCACATTTTTGTTCGCAATTCTTTCATAACTATATTCTTAAAGAAGCAGACACACTCTACCTTTTGGAACATCAATTTGCATGATTGGTCCACACTTTCTAAAATTGCGTAAAATACCTTCTTTGCTGTCGTTGTTCGTTTAGCAAAACCGTGCCTTTTCGCATGTTTCAAAACCCATATCCTACTGTCAACCTTTCTCCCAGACTCAAAATATGCACGCATGTCTCATCACCCGTTATGAGACAAACAAAGACCCTTTACTAATATTTTGGGTACTTCTTCACCAGTGTCTTAGCAATTTGTACCCGTGTACGTTTCTGCTTGTCAGGGATGCAACGAGCACTTATTTTCCTAACTTTGAGAACTTTCTTCGGAAGGAAGTGAACTGGTAATAAACCCGTGTTTATGATTCCTGCTAGCTGTCTCGCGCATCTTTCTCAGTCAATGAATGACTTGATTTTATTGTCGTTCAATTTGGTAACCACTGACCTAGGTTTTCCTGAGTAAGGGGCAACGTTGACTGATTCGTGACCAGAATGAAATTTAGTAAACTATCTACAAACTGTGGAAAATGACATTCGTTTATCCTCATAAACAACACAGATATCACTATGTATTTTTGACGCTCTATCCCAATTTACACCGGGCTTTTATACAGTCCCTGATTTCAGCGATTTTTTCAAATCGCTTTCTAATCATTTTCAATACAGTGTATATTACTACACCTTAAAGCAATCTAAATTGCAAGGAAACAGGTTCGTGGATTTCAGTAAAATTTATACACAATACGGCGATGAGGGGGGAACCTGTTCATACTGGTTTTATGTATGTAAATGTATGATACCTCGCCGGAAGCACAGGTATGTGTTTAGAATCAGACCACATACACGTGTTAAAGTCGCTAATGACCATGACAGTACTTTATGTGGTATTAGTGTCCCCCTCGTGGAGGCCATATTGATTTTGATCGTACGAACATGCTATACGGTCACCACGTAGGATAAAATTGCGGAGGTGATAGTATTTACCAATTAATCCTTAGAAACACGAGCCCTTGTTCTCCACAATCGATGACGTATAATATCCATGACGTGATAACAAGGTGACAATGACGTACGGAATGTTCGTGCCGGTCGAGCTATGACCTAACAGTTGCTATATATGGTAAATTGCGTTACGATGGCGTGCTCTAGCAAGCCGTTGCTTTTATATCCACATTGTATCCCGTTACAGTAAGTTTATTGTAGTTTTATTTTACAAACATACAAAGTCAGGGTATTCCCGGGTCACCAGTAAAAAGTGTACCATCCACGGTCCAAATCTAGCGTTGTTAAATTGCTTTGTTTTAAAATTTTATAGCAAAAAGTGTTGTTTCCTTGTGAAATAGCTTTTGCCACTAGATGACTATAATACAAATGATAACGGGCACCTTGCTATTAATTGATTCCAAGAGCGCGCGAGCCGTCAAACACGATTACAAGCTAAACGTGACGTGGTGACACATCGTTGATACAATTGATGTCTTTGAAACATTTCCCATGACAACGCCGAGAGACCCGGATCTTAGCATAACCGCTTGTTTTTTCTCCACAGAGCAGATTTGACGCTTGAACTGAAATCAGTCATTGACTGGATTTATATGTGTTTGTGTCCTTCAATTGTGTAATTCGTTATCTTTCCTATGTAATTACGGACCATATAAAGACTTACATGGGATTATAAAAGTTAACTATTTACAATAAATCTCTCTAAAACTGAAATTCTAAGTTACTTTTTGATACCGGTCAAGGTTTTAGCCTAATTTCTGCGTTATTACCGCCAGTTAGCTATGTAATGTACCAGTAGGTAACGGTTACCACACCTTACTTTGTAGTTAATCGTCAACTTACTTGTTACTTTCTTTAAGGTTATCGTCAACTAATCGCCGAGTAAGTGGGTTAATTTGTTGACGGTAACTGAAAAGTGGTTACCGATAACCCAGCTAGAATCCGCTTTGATTATGGTTAAAATTCAGCTGGCCTCGTACTTCATTTCTGAATTAATTATCAACGAGACCCCGTCCATTGTCTTGAATGTCATCTAGGACAGTGTGACCTCTGACTTTATAGATGTAGAGAAATAAAAGACACAGATTTCTCCTTACGTTAAAGTTTCCGAAACCATTTCGGTCCTAACTCAATCTGATTAAAATACAGATCCTCACTATTACCATCGAGTGTAGGATCTGACAGCGACCAGGAGAAGGTCATGTGCAGATGACCTTTATTATTTCCATATTTTGGAAATAAACAGCCAATCAAAATGCACCTTGTAAACGGTGTTTGGTAGACGAACAAAAATGGCGGCGGATCGAAGCGAGAAGAGAAAATCTTTCCGGTCGTAATATGATAATTTGAATAGTATATTTTGTGATAATTTCTTTACCTGCAGTTGTTATTTCTTTTCGGACAAACGAAAAACTGAAAATCAAACTGATAATGTCTAAAAAGAATACACGCCTTGGCTAGAGACCGCTGAACTGGGCGCCGCCATTTTTGTATACGGTCATTCGGGTTTCTCGATACTTTACTCTAGTTTAACGACAAGTGTATAAACAAATCGAAATTAGCTTTTCACTTTCAGAATCTGGCAAGCAGCGATTTGATTGGTGGATACAGAGGTCATATGCACATGACCTTATACTGGTCGCTGTCAGATCCTACACACGATAATAATAGTGAGGATCTGTATTTTAATCAGATTGGTCCTAACTCTGCTGTTTTTCCAGATATGTGTATTCAAGATTCGTTTTTTTTACATTTGATATACTATCAAAAAGATTATTTCAGAATTATCCTTTTAGATTATGTTTCAGGGAAAACAATATTTCTCGGTATTTGGAAACTGCAGTTCACACACGAAGGTAAACAGAGAATGGTGCTTCTTGGTTACAATGATGTTTTAGTACAAAGGAGCCTTTTTCAGATATTAAAATCATGAGATCTGCGGCTAGGGCCAGCGCCCACGTATACTCTAGTGTAATTTAAAACTGAAGGATTCAGTATACATGCATTTATTTGATATTTCTCGAAAGATTATCATGAATTTGCTTCTTGTGAAATAATCTTATTCGAATTCTTGGCAATGAAATCCATTTCGTAAGTTGTAAATTGAAAATTTGGAGCTTTATTCAAACAATAAAAAGAGTCAGCAGTGTCTTTCTTTTTACCAGATTGTTGCTCAACGTCCCTAACTATCTGTTTAAAATCGCCCACTTCAAAGATTAGGTGATTCCATTTTAATATAACGGTTTAGTAAATTGTCTTTTCAAGGGGGCACATGTACGTTGTAATTGTTCGCAAATGCCTTCTAACGTTTAAGTGTTACCAGGAGACACCAGGATATTGCTGACATTTAAAAGGCTCTTTTGATGGGAGATATTTCGAACGTCTCAGATTCTCTGTAGAATACATTATTAGATAGATATATGAGGATCGTATTGTATGGCGTCCAATACGATAATAGGAACGACTTTATCAACATTGGTACAAAGTATTGTCCTCTTGGAAACATGGCGTCGGCTACAGTGTACTATTGTGTACAACGTGTTCCTTTAGTTTAAAAGATAGACGTTTTAGACTCTCACATCTCTATTACGAAGATGAAGGAACACACACATGTGCTGTACCTCTTAAATTTAGTAATAGATACAGTATGCCGAAAAATTGAATTAAACTGCATCATACAGCTGTTTCGTCCTCCTAGGACTCTTCAGTGATGCTAGGGGCCAAAAGGTAGGAATCCAAAATTTCTAAACTAATGTAGAAGCAGAAGGGTCAGGGGCGTAAAACCCCTTTACATTATGAATTTAGAAGAAAAAATAAACTAGTTCTGTATAATTTCATGCTCATTTAAAATTATTCAATATTTGAATTTTTTAAATAGTATTTACAATGTTATTGAATCATAGGGCCAGAGCACCTCTCGATGTGGATTCTGACTTGTCTTCCTGCCAGTTTTGTCTCCTCAGTCGACTCTTAGGCTTCACTCTTTAGGCCCTTGCTTAATAGTATCTCTGGCGATTCCCGGACGGCCGAAACAGCTGTATGGTGCAGTAGATCTCATTATTTGGCTCACTGTATCTCATTCTTCATAATAATGGTGTTGTTCTAGTATGCGTCTTTTGTAAAATGAAATTACCCAAGAACAATACATTTGTTAGACATGTCTATTGAGAACTGGCCATTGTTTTTTTGAAAAGATATCGTAAATAGATGTAAATACGTAATACGTTTACGCAATTTTCCGTATCTACAATATAACCTATACCTTCTTTTGGTCTAAAATAATACCAAATCCTCTGTTGGCACATTAAAGAAAGGCGACCGAATCCTTAAAGTCACGCTATTACGATATAGAAAGTGAGTTTGCGGCAAATTTAAGATGACCCCAATAACCACCATTCAAATTTAACTGCAAGATGAAACGGTCTGTAATCAAAATCTCAAAATAGTAATAGCCCAAGGACTTCTACTATAGAAACATTAACTAATCCGCCGGGGTTTCATCGAGAGCTTCAAATCTTCCAACGCAATTAAACCACTTCCGGTGTCGTATTTGTTTGCACACGACACTGCATTCACTGTTTTATTTTTTTGAAAGCCACGAGTAGGAAAAATGACGTCACCAATTAACTGTAGCTGAACTACCGCTATCATGTGGTGGGGCAGGGCGGTAATCATTCATGTTGCTTCTGGGAACCATCATTGACGATTCCCGTCAACGTATGGTTTGTACATGGGAGATACATTTCTAAGGGATGAAGAAAGCTTGAAAGGGATTGAGAAAACTGGAAACTAAATCGTAGGATTTTTTAGCAGTCATACAGCGGTGCGTTGAGTTAATAAGACGCATGCGCTTGTCTACACCTGATTGATATTAGCTGTGTGAAAATAAGATTAAAAATGAATTTTGATAAACAGAAAAAAAAACTATTTGATTAATTTAAATCAGTGACAAGTAATGCTTCATGTTCAAAGTTTTAATTGGTTTTAAAATTTTACAAAAAAATAATCATAAGTAATCAATAAAGAGATAGATTGCTGATCAACTTTCAGGGATAATGACGTATCACAAACTTCGTTAAAGTCTGCTTACAGTCGCGAAACTAATTGGAAGTTGTTATATAAAAGGAACTTGTTTGCTATAGCTTTCATGTTTTCATTGCTTTTTTTTAATTGGAAGAAAGAGTTCGTATACAGACACTATTCTAATACGGAGCAACTGCCTTGTTTTTTTAAGCAGAAAGAAGGATATCGTTTTGAGCATCCTCTCCACACGTTGAGACAATGCAGAGTTGTTGCTGTTTCCAATGCAATTCTTCAGAAATAACTTTCCTGACAGTTTCTTTATTCTCCGTCTTCATTTCTGTTTGACACTGTTTTAAGAAACACATAAAAATACACAACCAAAAAACAAAACCACAAATACCTATGTTGCATTTCTTTCGTGATTTCGACAAACGTGTTTTGTTTTTCGGAAATTTCCAGATTTATTGATGCCTTTGGTGTCTTAGTTACAAATTCTTAAAGCAATGACATTTCTAAGACCCGTGTTAACCTGACGTTAGAGACCAGTAAATCTATATATCGTGCTTATAAATTCATCACTAAACCCAGACGTTAGTCGTTGTGAACGCATGGTTTGGAGTCAAGGCCTTCCTTGTGAAGCAGGTATCTTCCAGTAATACATCTTTATACATTTGTGGGTGTTTGATGGAAATGTTCTTGGCTTCTTTTCAATTAGAATTTCACACCAAGTCTTGTTTACGTAAAGGTCTATTGTTTCATTGACGTAATTTAAAACAAACGGAATCAATCGAATGCACTGCACGGGCTTTCCCCAGACCATGTTCTGCTCTTGTTCAAGCTACGTATAGTTTCATACGATATCATACAGATTCGAAAAGTTATTTATTTTTATAATGATTGATTGAAACACACTTATTCTAATTAATGTGCTGTTTTTAAACAATTTCTACAACATTTTGTTCTCCTGATTGAATTCTTAGCATGCATGTTAAAACCTCAAACGAGAAATGTGTCACAGAATGATAATGAAATATCTTTCCTATGTTAAAACCTCAAACGAGAAATGTGTCACAGAATGATAATGAAATATCTTTCCTAATTTCTACATGCTACTCCCACGGTTTGGGATTTGAGCTCTAGAGGTCAAGGGTTAAAATTCCAGCACACAGATGCAGCTGCTGACAGCCGCTGTATCTGATGCTGAATCCATGTGACGCGGATAATCTCTCACCTCAGGACGTGCACTTCATCATGTCGTGTAATGGATTACGGGTGATTCACCAGTCATCACGAGCACAGAGGCTCCATATGGGTATTTATCAGTCATCAGGAGTAAAGGGGTTCCATAGGGATACGCGTGTTTATCGGTCACCACGAATACACGGGTGGCCCTAAAGGGTGATTCACAAGTCATAAAGAGCCCAGACAGAGGTTCCATATGGGTAGTTATCAGTCATCATCAGTAAAGGGGTTTCACTTGACATACAGTAATCAATTAAAACACCAACAAAAATTTGTTTATATGATTGAATTTTGGACATGGGCCCTAGGAAATGATGAAAGAGATCTGAGTCGAATGACCTGCATTGGACTTCCTTGGCGGTAACCGCCTCCTGTTTCGTACAGTGTAGATTTAAAAGATATATATTTGCATTATGTATATTGTTGACAAAGTGTTTTATGCAAAGCACATGTACGGTTATGTAGATCATAGTTCAGTTCCTGTCATCAAAATATCCGTCTAACGTTTCTAAGACAAAAACGATAACAATGTAAAAGGTGCACATTGAAAACAGTATTCACTTAAAAGAATAATCACCTTGTTTTTTAAAAAATAATTTATAACCGAAACAAGAGATTAGGTTTGAGCGTTAAATCCTTGCTTGAGGATGAGAACGGTTTCATGAAAGCAGGTCCGAAAATTTTCACTTTTGAAGTGAAGTCGTTAGAGCGCAATCATTTCCAAAGCAGATGCGTTATCTGAAAGAATGGAGTCTAAACGTAATCGGCATCAAAGCTTACCGAAGACATTAAAAAAACTACACACTTACCAGTCAATCCGTAATAGGTACTCGTCCACTTACTGTAGAGAAAGAGTACATTTTGGAACTACATTGAAAGAGAATTACGATATATAGCTTTGTCTCTGATTCAGAATGGTTTATGTCATGAAACAGAACAGTTTACTGATAGTACAGTATTAGACGGGCACCGTTCCCCATCCACTTCGGCGCCATATTAAGATTTCCCTCTGCGTTATATTCAGATTTTCCTCTCACTTATATTCAGATTTCCCTCTCACTTATATTCAGATTTTCCCTCTCACTTATATTCAGATTTCCCTCTCACTTATATTCAGATTTTCCCTCTCACTTATATTCAGATTTTCCCTCTCACTTGTGTTCAGATTTCCCTCTCATTTATATTCAGATTTAGCTCTCACTTATATTCAGATTTCGCTCTTACTTAAATTCAGATTTCCCTTTCACTTAAATGCATATTTTGCTCTCACTTATATTCATATTTCCTTCTCATTTATATTCAGATTTAGCTCTCACTCATATTTAGATTTCGCTCTCACTTATATTCAGATTTCCCTCTCACTTAAATTCAGATTTCCCTTTCACTTATATATTGAGATTTTCCTCTCACTTATATTCAGATTTCCCCTCACTTATATTCAGATATCCCTCTCGCTTATATTCAGATTTTGCTCTCACTTATATTCAGATTTCCCTCTCGCTTATATTCAGATTTCCCCTCTCACTTATATTCAAATTTCCCCTCACTTATATTCAGATTTCCCCTTTCACTTATATTCAGATTTCCCTCTCGCTTATATTCAGATTTCCCCTCTCACTTATATTCAGATTTCCCTCTCGCTTATATTCAGATTTCCCCTCTCACTTATATTCAGATTTCCCTCTCGCTTATATTCAGATTTCCCTCTCACTTACATTCTCCAACCCTATTTCTTATCATCAGTCAGAAACCGATTGTCCGGATCCGAATAATTTAAAAGAAAAATTGTTTTAGTGTGATAGAAATTATACATACTCCATCAGTTTTACAAGCACGTTGCTTGGGACTTAATTAAGCTCTTAAAATGTTCATACTCCTGATAAAAAAAAGTAAAATATTCTGTATGTGAGATTTCATCATGTAAATTTGAGCCCAATTATCGTTTTGAATTTACAAATAATCTTCCAATTTCACTTTGTAGAATGCACCCGTCTTCCATTGATATGGGCACATTATTCTAATTCAAAGGGAACAGAAAAGTTATAATGATTTGTCTCAGTATATATATATAATAGTGCCCAATTATCATTTCCGCTTGGTAGAAATCGTTCATTGCCATCTATACCTCAACATCATTTGGGACTCAACTACGCTCTTGTACGTTCAGATTTCTGACAAAATTGCAATAGGGTTTCTGTTTATTTTTATAGCTTAGTCTACACATTTAAGCCCTTCCAATGTGTGTTAACCACGGTGTATAATTTCACGATAACACCCCAAGCATTAAATTATATAATCTTCATTTATTCTATTCTTTACCATAGTCTGCATAGCTAACACCCATTGAAAAGGTGACATATATAGATCACTTTGCCGGGGTCGTTGTTGTTGGTTGGGTCATGTGAGTTCTATGGGTCTATTGAACTCATTCTTCATACAGTGTGCTTCCTTGCTAAAATGATGACTAGGAAATGTTCTTCAGGTATGCAGGTCAAAGATCAAGATCACCGTTACTATGAATAAAACCGATGTCCGAACTAAAGGTGTACCTGCGAGAACTTTAGTTCCTCTGTGCCTACCAAACTTAAATATCATAGAGTACTTTCTTACAAAAATTCCTTGCTTGGGATTACTCTTCAGGTATGCAAGTCAAAGATCAAGTCGTCGTTACTATAAATAGAAATGAAGTCCGAACTTTTTGGTCCATCAAACTTACGTTCATACATTCATTACCGAAAGGCCCTGCTTGGGATTGGTCTTCGAAGGTCAAAGATCAAGGGCACTTTTATTTATAGAACTAGAAATAGAACTGAAGATTTCTGTAAGATAACTTCGAGTTCCTTTGTGCCTTTCTGATTCTTGTGTAAGAAAGTGTTCTGTCTCGTTATAATATTCTACTGTTTGTCACACAGGCCGTACGTCCACTTCTGTGTGGAATCCTTGTAAGATTACTTCGATGTAAAAAAAAAACTAGGATTAGAATTTTATTCCATGTATCTCAGGGCAATCACGAATGTTTCATCGTCTGTTCCACTGAAATGTAACAGTTCCTGGATAATCCCGCTGTGAGGTCGTCCTTCGTACCGTTTGCTTATGGTATGCTTGATTGACAACAAGGACAAGCTGAAGTCTCTTGGGTGCCATTCCGAAACTTGCTTTCCGGAATCATAAACCTGTATCATGCTTCCGTGAATTATCACCTAGCTTTGTGAATTCCTCAAAGCATGGTTAGTTTAATAAAAATTCTGTTTGTCATATTAATAGCGTATGTTTTGGGAATGTTTTGCAAACAAAATATAAAGTTAGAATCTATACAGTGCAAAATGCGAACATATGCGGTTTAACACTCGTTTAACACTGTCAGAAAAACACAGCTTTAGCATATATATGTAAAGTCAAACTTAAAAAGGGAATTAAAAGAAATTTAAATTTCGACTGAGGTAGGTGATAAACCTGACAATATGTTCTGTCGTAGGATACATTTGGATATTAGTTTTGCTCATACTAGCTATATATGGTCCGTGACGCTTCATCTCTATATATTTCGTAATTTGTACTAACCTTGATATTTACACAGGATTGTTATCTGAACTATGTAATGTTTTCTATAAGAGCGGTCTACGTGGGCATCGCTTGTTTATTTAGAGATTTATTTTTGTCCTTTGTTAGTTTTTATTTTTAGCATCCTATTAACAGTTTAACTACGTGCATAATGTTTGTTGTATTGGCTTCCGGGCAATAGCACGGATCTGATGCCGACTCTTAAAATACTGCTATCTCGCTGAAATATCATGCTGAAGGCATCCAGCACAGCATCCCGCCCGATCATATTATACTGACAACGGATGAACAATGCAGATAATGTCGTTATCCTTTGGCTGTGAATAACAATTTCCAATTTAATGTATAGACTTGTCTCGGCCAGGGGATAGATTCCGTAACACAAACCGGCCAGGGGATTTTTTCCTTAACTAATCTTCCTCAAAGAGGCGAATGCTCAACTATCGCCGTCATATGTTGCTACTTAGCCAACTGTATGCATACAAATATATTTTATTTTCATATATTTTTTTTTCTTTCCAGGTGTACAAACGCCGAAGATAGCAGTCCCTAAAGTACCAACAAGTGATTCTGATGACTATAGTTATATATGTACTCCTCGTCAACCGCCAGTACCCCCGGGACCAAAAACAATATCTCCAACTCTCGCTCGTAAGGCAGCATCTACGCAGACTCCTGCTCACACTAAACTTGTGCGCAAACATAGCTCAGACGCACTTCATCAGTATAGGACATATCAAAGCGAGGCTGAGACAACAGAGACCTCCCATGCGCATGACCAAAGACTAATGCCCGGTTACCATCCGGTATCTCGGGGTGGAATACCTGCTTCTTTATCTACCTCAAGCGCGGTTGAAAGTAGAGCCAAAACGATAGACAGAGATGGCAAGACTATATCTCGGCCCTCCTCTAGGTTTAAAGATTTACAATTGGTTAAAAAACCTCTACAAATAGCATATAGTGAATTCGAATTCTACAGGGCAGATATGCGAAGACGGATAGAGTTATCTCGAACTTCCGGTCTAAATGGGATTCTTGGAATTCACGTTTTATCGGGACAAGGTCTAAAATCTTCAAAGATGTCCCTCCGAGATCTCTACTGTGTGGTCTCTGTGGACTCCATGAACAAGGCCAGAACCATGATCAGGACAGGTGCTGTTAATTTTGATTGGGACGAAGCATTCGATATTGAACTCGAGGACGCTAAAGATGTGTCATTTCTTATCTACAATTGGGATCCAAATTTCAAACATCGCCTCTGTTTCCATGGTACCGTAATGCTTCCAAGTTACATTACCGGAAGTGGGAAGAAAAGCGTCGCGTTGAAAATGGAGCCCAAAGGTCTTTTATATGTCACTTTTCTATACCGTGATCCAGCTGTGTGCTTTCAAAGACTTACTTCTCCCCGGAAAAATGGTGTGTTCGGTATTGACCTGGAGACAGTAATTAAACGGGAAATCGCGTTGAGGAATGTTCCAATTCTCATACAGAAATGTGTTGACGAGATAGAACGGCGTGGCCTGGAAGTGGTAGGCATACACCGACTGTGCGGCTCAGCCCGGCGCAAGGCTCAGCTTAGGGAAGCCTTCGAAATGAACGTCATGGCGGTCAGTCTCTCTCCAGAAAACGTGTCGGATGTCCACGTCATTACAGGTAAGCTTAATCAGCATTTTCTTCAAAGAATTTAGCTCTCTTGGAAGCAATTTTTTATTTAGAAATATCATATATAATGCACCAGAAATGAGCTTAATTATTTCGGAGATATGAGGCGTTTTAAAATTTGGCGGTAAAAAGACTTCCGCAAAACTTTATAAGATATACACGTGGATTTTTTTTCAAAGTCAGATAAAAATGGGAAGGGATAATTAAAGTTTTGGAATATTATGTCAGAAGGCTATTTGAGAACCTATATTTTGATAATCTATCAATAGGGAAATAGGAGTCAAAGGGCAAATTTTCAACACGTGATGTTAAAGGGAAAGGCAAAGAAGTTCTGAAAAAAGATCAATTTATTAAACAAGCAGAGCCAACTCCCTTAAAGAGACATGTTCTGATTTCCTTCCTATTCTTTCAATTTGTAGCTTTTATAAGAAAAATAGAAAAAAAACTAGTACTTTTTATACTTGCGAAGGAAACAATTTTCGTAAAAAAAAAAATAAAAAATAATAATAATAATTTGTGGTTCGAGATTGATCTGTCATATAATAATTGCCTTTCAACGTTGACCGTGATGAACGAATACAATGACAATAGCGACGATTCGAACGACACAGAAACTGTACCAGTATGACAGTTATGTTCCTAATTGAATGCATGTACATGTATAAATATGTATTAAGGGGGACATTTTTCGAAAGCAAATATGGAACTTGAGGATGGGACGTTTGTATGCATCCTAAGAGAGCTTAACGCATTAAAAATTGCTTAACGGAACTTGTAAAATAAGTATGTTCAATACCGATACCATTTTGTGACTTTTACAAACTGACCCTTTTTATAATTTTGATATTTTGTTCGTGTTGAGACAAAGTGAATGACCTGTACATCCCGCAATGAAATCGACAAGGCCAATCCCAAGTGCTTTTATTTCATTGAAATAGTTTTGTCAATACCAAGGGCTTGTGTAAGTCTTATTTCCTTTCTACTTTGAAAGTCCTAGAAGACTTATGTCAAGTTTAGTCTCTAAGCAAATGTTTGTTGTTATTCTAAATATATTACATTTTTATGGTTTTATTGATATAGGTACGTATGAAAGCAAACGGCTTTTTACTGTAGTTCACTGACGAGTACTAACTAAAGGATGTAAAACCAGACAAAATGCTTTTTGCAATGACAAATTCAAGTTTTCGATTTTCATTGATAAATATAACACACCATTTGGTAATTTAATTGTGATCGTATCGAATGTAATCAGTGTTTTAATTTAAACAAATGCCAAATGATTCGTGGAACTAAGCTTTACATTCAGACCAAACCACTGTTTAAGATATTTCCATGAGACATATTTGTACGCACTGCTTCTGGCGTCCCAAGACGTGTTCCTTTCTCATTACTAACCAATTCATCATGCCATCATACATCCCATACCATATGCGGACCTTCTAAATAAATATTTATTATAATTAATACTTTTTTTCAATAACATTAATCACCTTTTTTTTGTAGTAAAACGTGTTGCAGTTTAACAAGTTTTGGAAAATAAATTAGCGCGTGACAACGCGTGACTAAAACGTGCATGACGTCACTTTATCACCGAGAGGTTTGATGATATCTCATGTGATAACGCGGATCTTTTACCCAGCATTGAAAGCTACATTCTATGCGTGATACAATCTCTTTTGAGTTGGAACGTTATTACCGATCGATTACATGGAACGGAACACTGATTTGCACTTTGACCAGATTTACGTGGAGTTATCGCCCTTACCTGGCCGTGGTAGCATCATCAATATCGAGACATATAAATAATTACAGCAGTTTCCTTTGATGCAAGCCTCAAAATAGGGGTTATCAAGTCGATCTTAGAGTGCGCTTGTTTTCACTTTGAGGTTAGACAGGCATTTGTGTTTGTTTTTTTTCTGTTCACACATCAATAGTATTTTCTTTCTATCCCAACGAAAAATTTGCATCTCTTAAATTTTTGCTGACCAGTCAATTTACATTGAAATCTTCAGAGCGCCTGATGGAAATTGATTTAATGATACCCAAGTGTTCGATTGACTCTGAATATCCAGCAGAGAATAAAAGCGTGTAATTGAAGACGAATTGTTCCCACGTGGTTAGATGGCGGTCTAATGTCTCCTTGATACCATAAACGCTAAGACTGATAACGATTATGTGTAAATCCTCCCCATTTCCTTAAAGTGTGTACAGATGTCTGATCTCATACAGCAGAAATCGCTGACATTTTGATAGTAGGCTTGTTATACAGATTATATTCAACATGGCAAACATTTTATTTCCCTCACACATTTAGATATTAGCCTTGTTATGAAGATTATATTCAATATGACAAAAAATCTATTTTGCAGAAAGCAATGCTCGGTACAACACACCTTTATATGACCCATGCAAAATGATTAACTTAAAATATCAACGCGTTACTTTAAACTTTTTTTGGTCTGAAACAATGGAGATTTTTAACGATTTCGAATTTTTACTCATGCTGTAAAATGGAAATTAATGAGAAAGGACGAGTGTAATTTGTCTGGTGAATTTAGGAGCGCAGGCGACCTGCACTTACATATACTCCTTTATCATATAAAACCACCGTCTCTAGCCTGCAACTCGTATATAAATAACGTCATTATTGTTTTAATTGTACTACAAGCGCTCGAGTGATATTGATATATCTGAGTTTCGAAAACACTTGTGTGTATTAAAGGAATCGCTGTTATTAGTTGTGCGGAACACTTGCAAGCGTTTGCATGTTAGCTTACGTAACATAATTTGCGGCACCAATCTGAGTTCTAAGTCTAAAAATGGACATACGGAGTAAATTTCTTGGGCAGTAACTGTAAGGAAAGTCCACGGTCAATTAGGTTGCTGTTGTTTACGAGCGTTTAAGGGTGATAAACCGGAGAGGAACAAACCGTTAACACTCGATGTGATAATGCGGGTTTATATCGCTTACATTGTCCGTGCTATGCAACGTTCACGCAAAGAAAGTGGCTTTGTTCGCTGACGTCACAAGGGTTGCTTGTACTAAGTTGAGATTGACAATACTAGAAAATGTCATAGACAACACCTGATACTAGAAAAAAAATACCAGTGTTTGTGGCAAACATTATATATTGTAACAAACTCAAGCAAATACTTTAACACATAATACCAGAGACTGTGACAAACAATACCAGAGACTGTGACAAACAATACCAGAGACTGTGACAAACAATACCAGAGACTGTGACATACAATACAAGAGACTGTGACACACAATACCAGAGACTGTGACACACAATATCAGAGACTGTGACACACAATACCAGAGACTGTGACAAACAATACCAGAGACTGTGACAAACAATACCAGAGACTGTGACATACAATACAAGAGACTGTGACACACAATACCAGAGACTGTGACACACAATACCAGAGACTGTGACACACAATACCAGAGACTGTGACACACAATACCAGTAACTGTGATACCCAACACCAGAGACTGTGACACACAATACCAGAGACTGTGACCCATAATACCAGAGACTGTGACACAATACCAGAGACTGTGACACACAATACCAGAGACTGTGACACACAATACCAGAGACTGGCACACAATACCAGAGACTGTGACACACAATACCAGAGACTGTGACACACAATACCAGGGACTGTGACACAATACCAGAGACTGTGACACACAATACCAGGGACTGTGACACACAATACCAGAGACTGTGACACAATACCAGAGACTGTGACACAATACCAGAGACTGTGACACACAATACCAGAGACTGTGACACAATACCAGAGACTGTGACACACAATACCAGAGACTGTGACACAATACCGGAGACTGTGATACAATACCAGAGACTGTGACACACAAAACCAGGGACTGTGACATAATACCAGAGACTGTGATACACAATACCAGAGACTGTGACACACAATACCAGAGACTGTGATACACAATACCAGGGAAGGTAACATAATACCAGAGACTGTGATACAATACCAGAGACTGTGACACAATACCAGAGACTGTGACACACAATACCAGGGACTGTGACACACAATACCAGAGACTGTGACAAACAATACCAGGGACTGTGACCAACAATACTAGAGACTGTGACACACAATACCAGCGACTTTGACACACAATACCAGGGACTGTGACAAACAATACCAGAGACTGTGACACACAATACCAGAGACTGTGACAAACAATACCAGGGACTGTGACCAACAATACTAGAGACTGTGACACACAATACCAGCGACTTTGACACACAATACCAGAGACTGTGACAAACAATACCAGAGACTGTGACACATAATACCAGAGACTGTGATACAATACCAGAGACTGTGAAACACAATACCAGAGACTGTGACACACAATACCAGAGACTGTGACACACAATACCAGAGACTGTGACAAACAATACCAGGGACTGTGACAAACAATACTAGAGACTGTGACACACAATACCAGAGACTTTGACACACAATACCAGGGACTGTGACAAACAATACCAGAGACTGTGACCCACAATACCAGAAACTTTGACACAATACCAGAGACTGTGACACACAATACCAGAAACTGTGACACACAATACCAGGGACTGTGACAAACAATACCAGAGACTGTGACACACAATACTAGAGACTGTTACACACAATACCAGAGACTGTGACAGACAATACCAGAGACTGTGATACACAAAACCAGAGAATATGACACACAATACCAGGGACTGTGACACACAATACCAGGGACTGTGACACACAATACCAGAGACTGTGACAAACAATACCAGAGACTGTGACAAACAATACCAGAGACTGTGACAAACAATACCAGAGACTGTGACAAACAATACCAGAGACTGTGACATACAATACAAGAGACTGTGACACACAATACCAGAGACTGTGACACACAATATCAGAGACTGTGACACACAATACCAGAGACTGTGACAAACAATACCAGAGACTGTGACAAACAATACCAGAGACTGTGACATACAATACAAGAGACTGTGACACACAATACCAGAGACTGTGACACACAATACCAGAGACTGTAACACACAATACCAGAGACTGTGACACACAATACCAGAGACTGTGACACACAATACCAGGGACTGTGACACAATACCAAGGACTGTGACACACAATATCCGAGACGGTGACACACAATACCAGAGACTGTGATACACAATACCAGAGACTGTGACACACAATACCAGAGACTGTGACACACAATACCAGGGACTGTGACACACAATACCAGAGACTGTGACACACAATACCAGGGACTGTGACACACAAAACCAGAGACTGTGACACACAATACCAGGGACTGTGACACACAATACTAGAGACTGTGACACACAATACCAGGGACTGTGACACACAATACTAGGGACTGTGACAAACAACACCAGGGACTGTGACACACAATACCAGGGACTGTGACACACAATACCAGAGACTGTGACACACAATACCGGAGACTGTGACACACAATACCAGATGCTGTGACACACAATACCGGAGACTGTGACAGACAATACCAGAAACTGTGATACACAAAACCAGAGAATATGACACACAATACCAGGGACTGTGACACACAATACCAGGGACTGTGACACACAATACCGGGGCCTGTGACACACAATACCAGAGACTGTGACACACAATACCAGAGACTGTGCCACACAATACCAGGGACTGTGACACACAATACTAGAGACTGTGACAAACAATACCAGAGACTGTAACACACAATACCAGAGACTGTAACACAATACCACAGACTGTGACACACAATACCAGGGACTGTGACACAATACCAAGGACTGTGATACACAATATCCGAGACGGTGACACACAATACAAGAGACTGTGATACACAATACCAGAGACTGTGACACACAATACCAGAGACTGTGACACACAATACCAGGGACTGTGACACACAATACCAGAGACTGTGACACACAATACCAGGGACTGTGACACACAAAACCAGAGACTGTGACACACAATACCAGGGACTGTGACACAAAATACTAGAGACTGTGACACACAATACCAGGGACTATGACACACAATACTAGAGACTGTGACAAACAACACCAGGGACTGTGACACACAATACCAGGGACTGTGACACACAATACCAGAGACTGTGACACACAATACAAGAGACTGTGACACACAATACCAGATGCTGTGACACACAATACCAGAGACTGTGACGCAATACTTGAGACTGTGACACACAGTACCAGAGACTGTGACACACAATACCAGAGACTGTGACACATAATACCAGAGACTGTGACACACAATGCCAGGGACTGTGACACACAATACCAGAGACTGTGACACACAATACCAGGGACTGTGACACAATACCAGGGACTATGACATAATACCAGAGACTGTGACACACAATACCAGAAACTGTGACACACAATACCAGAGACTGTGAAAGAAAATTCCAGGGGCTTTGACAGACAATACTAGCTGTAGACTTTTACCGACAATACCGTGGACTTTTGTTGACCTAAGTAAGGACCCACCATTGACGATATAACACGCTGATCAGAGACAATACCAGATCCTGGTGACAGACAATACCCGGGACAGGTGACTGTCGGCCGAGCTGTAGACGTCGATGACAATGAGTCATCGCCAGCTCCAGTTGTTGCATAACCTGGCTCCGGAGGACGGGAGATACACGGCACTAGCAGGCCGAGGCCCCGGCGCTGGCAGAGCCAGTCTGGTTAGGGCTAGCGAGCTTAACACCAAGTTAACTCAAATTTATTACCTGCAGTGCTTTCTTTTCCACCCAAAATTTATGTGAACGTTCAGCCTGCATTCGAAGTTTTAAATCAATCAATTTTATATAAATATAAATATACTTAATGATATCTCTAATGTCATTTCGTAGAAGGGAATGATAATATGATATGGAGATATTTATTTCTGTACATTGTGAAGGCAGTGCCGAGTTGGTTACCTTGGCCGCTGCCAGACTTTGTAATAGAGCGAAGGGTTGGCGCAATCAATACCCTACACAGACTTCGTGCAAAATAGTCCGGAGGTGCTAACATGCACTTGTCGTTAATATTTGGTTATGTGCGCACGCGTACACACCCACATATGAGATTGTAACACACACCCATACACACAATTTCACACATATACATCATCACCCAATAAATGCCACACTACAAATCATGTTACCTTATGAAGGAATTCATATGGGCAAACATGTTCTAAGTCCAAATTTAAATGACTTTGATGTTTGATGATTAATTATCATTCGTGAATTTGATGTTTATCGCTGACACGCGTGTTTGCCCAATGCTACATGTATTTACATTACATGTTTGACCAATGCTACGTGTATTTACATTACATGTTTGACCGATGCTACGTGTATTTACATTACATGTTTGACCAATGCTACGTGTATTTACATTACATGTTTGACCGATGCTACGTGTGTTTACATTACATGTTTGACCGATGCTACGTGTATTTACAGTACATGTTTTACCAATGTTACATGTATTTACAGTACATGTTTGACCAATGTTACATGTATTTTCAGTACATGTTTGATCAATGTTACATGTATTTTCAGTACATGTTTGCCCAATGCTACGTGTATTTTCAGTACATGTTTGACCAAAGCTACATGTATTGACAGTACATTGCCACCAAGGACAAGACCATGCATATCATTATGACCCTGATCAAACCAGTTTACATTTAAATGTAGCTACTGAAAAATAAAACAATTTTACGGGAAACTGCGCTTTAATCTGTAATAAATTGATATTACACACGAAATGTTATCGACAATATTTAAAAGTTGTGTTTCCCCCGAGGGAACAATTGTACTGGCACATGCCTTCGTTCGATAAAACTGCTGAGCTTGCAGTGTTTGGAAATGAACACGATTTGAAGTTTGTGAAGTATTGGCTTTCTGGTGGCCATCCCATCCTTGGCCATGATACCAGTAGACATTGTCGACATGACATCTATCTTGAGCACCCCGATACATCCGGGATACATCCGATTAGAACTTATTCCTCAGCCCGTTTGGTAAGGCACATGCATTATTTTGGCCATGTTTGTAAGAAAATTACAATAGAAATACTTCTTTATATGACGATCAAGCTAAATATGCTTTATGTGTATAGAGTGCCGCCGGTAGTTTGGTAAACACTTTCGCCGCTCTAACTATAGGAGAGATATAGATGGAATCGTTGCCGATATTTTGAGAATCATTAAATCATGCCATCGTTGACTGGCTTGGAAGTAATGTATATTTGACTAGACTTGTGGGACGATTTCCCTCCCTAGTCCGTATCGAGGAGGCAGGTCCCGGTATATTTCCACAAGTCACGCGAGGCTCCTTACTTCAGCCGTACTGGAGTAAACGCCATCTTAATACCGCCCTAGTAACTTTCCTCTAACTGTTCCCGCGGTCGCTTCGCTAGCGTTACTGTTTTGGTAGCTTTCCCTTTGTGGTGGTGCCTTTGCTCTTCGGTGGTAGCTTCGCTCTTTCTTTTTTTGTGGTAACTTTGCTTTAAATAAATTGTTGTGATACCTTTCATTAAGTTGCTTTGTGATAATTTTGCTCATTCCATTTCTTTGGGGTACTTTGCTTTTAATAATATATTATGGTAACTTTCATTTGTTCTTCGATGATAGCTTAATGCACTTTTTGTTTTTGTGGTTACTTGTTTACTTCCGTCATGATTTCTTTGTTCTATAGTGATACTTTGTTCTTTCTATAGTTTGTGGTAACTTTGCTTTAATTGCTTTGTGGTAACATAGTTCTTCGGTGGTAGCTTTTGATCTTTCCGTTTTCATTGCTTTGCTTTCATTTGTCTGTGCTTTTAATTGTTTAATGGTAACTCTTCTCCATTGTGGTCACTTTGCCCTTTCTATTGTCATTACAACTTTGCCGTTAATGGATTGACATGGTAACTACACCGCTGTCTTGGTACAAAGAGGCAACTCTTTAATTATTTTGCTCAATATTGTGTTCCTCTATTTTCGTTGGTGATTTCCCTCGTACCAATGCCGCGATTAACCGTTGTCGTTCTGGTTCGTTTTTTGCTCTTAATTTTATTGCGGTAAATATTCCTCTTTACTGTCACGGTAACTGTGCTTTCACTGTTGTCGCGATATCATTCTCTGACTTGCCAGTCAGTTCAGTCTTACAACTGTAACAATACATGCTACTTACATTCCAATACTGTCATACATGTAATTGTATTATAAGTTCGGAGAACAATTGGATACTGAACGAGCCGTGGGGTACACTACATATTTCCAAACAGAAGACAAATAAGAGCATGAAGATCAGTGCGGTCAGAAATGATTAACATCAACATAAATTTGGAGTGTTGTGTTGTAAGTGTAATGTATGATTTCGTTTTGCTGTAGGCGTGATGAAGGACTATCTGCGTGAACTTCCGGAACCTCTCTTCACCAATGCGCTGTACCAAATGTTGCTCGACGCTCTGAGTGTACGGTTGCCTAGCGACCCGGATGGAAGCGCCAAACTCATGCTTAGTATACTGGAGTGCCTTCCAAAAGCCAATCAGGTACGGTGTAATATTATAAAGCTCCCCCACTTCCCGTGCTGTTTTCTACTGGAATATCCCCCGTAGGGTGACAAGCAGGGCCCGCATTGCATGAAACCGTTCCCATCCTCAAGCACGGAGTTTGCACTCATAGAATTACTTAGCAGATTTGAATCATAACACGGTCAAAAGCATGACTACAAAATCTGAAATTTACAAAATGTAGCTACAAGACTTATCAATCGTTGATTCATTAATTTGTCACCAGGATCGGAAATCGGGCTTGGACACAGAATTTGATTTTGAGGGTTACCATGATAGGATATTGGGCTTGGACAAAGAAATAGTTTTGTTTTTATACATATATGAGAACCATAGGTTTGAATGAATGACACGTGAAAATTGTTACAAATTGCGTTAAATTCGACGATTTCTTCGCCATTTAAACAATTTGTTGATAATACAAAAGGTGGATCGTAAAGGAAGATAACTATAAATTAGTATTTGAACAGAAATGTATAGGTGAAGACATCAAAATCCTGATAATACGATTATAACGGAACAGTGCTTTAGATGTGCGTCACGAATCATGTCCCCGCGATGAACTATGGTGTTAACATTTTAAGAAAGGAAGGAAACGTTGGAAAGGAAGTTTTGAATGACACCTGTCCTATTGCAGGCGAAATCTCGCATTACTCCCATATAAAAATCCCTCTTCTTAAAATTTGTTATAAATTAAATACAAAATACCATTGATGAAAGTCAATCATCAGAATTCAAAATCATATTGCAACCCCCCCCCCCCCCCCCTTGTTAGTGCTGAAAGCTCTAAGAAACAAAGCGACCTAGCTTTCTTTTCAAATGTTATTGTTCTTGTCATTAATAAAGCTTTTAATGTTTGTCAACGTTTGACAGTGGTACGAGAAAGTTTCAGACAAAGGGATAATGTGACAGAACCTATATTATAAGCAATCCATAACTTTCATCTGTAGATGCACAGTTGTTTCTATAATATCTAATGAGGACCGCAGATCACAACGAATTGATCAGGAGTAATCTCCCTTTAATTCCACAGGAAACCATGGCTGCGGTGCTAAACCACCTCAAAAAGGTCGCATCAAAATCTGAAAAGAACAAGATGGCAGTGGAGAGCCTGGCGAGCTGTTTTGGACCTGTGCTTCTCTGCCCCTCCCCTGCGTCCTCCTCGGAAACCTTGGACTTCAAAAAACACATAGAAGTTCTCAAGTACCTCCTGGATATATGGCCCGAGAATTACGGTATGTCATTGAACAAGTAAACAATTTATCTAATGGTTGGCAGTGATGCAAAGGTATATCAATTTTAAATTGTACACTGACCAAATACATTAGTAATAATAGAATGTGAAGTTAAAAATTAAACATGAATGATGTACAAAGGAATAAGAAAACAATAACATAAGTAAAAAACTATCTGACAGCAAAGGATGTTTTATGATAAAGGTGTCATGGATAGACTGCTTTTGAATGAAATCTAAATTGTGTCTTGTAAACTAGAAATCGATTTTTTAATTTTTTTTTACCGGTTTCAATTTATTCTAAACTGATACTTTCCCCCGATATTTCCAACAGTACAGGTCTTTGCTATATGATGTACTATTGGAGTGATTAGGACATGTTCACGATGATTTTGTACATAGCTATGCTTGTAACTGTACTTAATGGGCCCAAAGTGTCGCTTACTATTAGAATTAAAAATACATGTCGCGAGTTTCTTAATACTGAACATTTTCTTTCGTTTCAACAGAGATGGTGAAGCTGGAAAATGGTGCTGACAACCAAACACCTACACCGGAGGAACCGAAAGCAGAATCAAAACCCCAGTCGGAACAACCTGGTCCAACCTAAGAAAGGTCAAGGGTCAAACTAAGCATAGGTCAAAGATCAATAGTTCACGAAGAACGCGACAATCCGACATTGCCTACAAATTACAAATCACAAATCAATAACCACCTGTTAAGTCCAAATGTATTGGCAGATTATACGCAAAGTTCAGCAACATCTGGCTGGTCAGTAACATCGCTTTTTGAAAAGTCTGCAACAGATGTAAAAAAGGCTATATTGTATGACTGAAATCTGATGTATCAACTCCCCAACTCTACAAGCCACGTGCAACTGATAGGTTAAAGTATAGAGATACAGACAATACTCGCCAAACACCAATTTAGATGTGAGCGACATGGATGTCCCAAAGGTATTTCTAAGAGCCAATGAAAGCGTGTGATTTGGGTGTCCAGATTTTTCCAATCAGCGTCCAGACTACCATATGTCTACATCGATGACCAGCCAATTTCCCTTGTGTGTTTCTGTTTTCAAATGACGTTTGAACTAGCTACGTTACAAGTGCAGTGTCAACAAAGTCATAATACTGTACAACTAGCCATAAATATGGACGCTTCTTGTTTATACGGAGACGAACTCGTCTTTTAACAGCGCATGCGCACCAAAACGTCAAATCCGGTTTCCAAAATCTCGCGGGTAGCGAGACTTTAAAGTGTATACTGGTCATCTTGCCAACCCAATCACAGAAGAGATTGAGAATGATGTGAAAGTGCAAATCGGTTCACGAGGAAGAGTTGAATGCTTGTTGTTTAACTGTTTGTGTATACAAAAATATAAAATCGATTTTACGTCTTTTTAAAAAAAAAAATTACACCTGTACATAAATTAGCAATATTTTTACCAAAGAGATCCCTTATACAGTCTATAACAGATATTCCCTGCTATATATACAATATATGGTTAAGAACAGTTACGTTTTTATATCTAAGGACCTACTGTCTACTTACCTTACTGATTTTTGCGGGGTTTTCATTTTCACGAATTCTATTTCTCATTATTTATCGTGTGAATGTGATTCACGTATGCTTGACGAGAAGCTCATTAAGCATTCCGTATCAAAACCCTCCTCGGTAATATTTACTGAATAGTACTGCGAATATAAGAATTCGTGAGAATCAATTGATTTTCAGTATCGATTAGTTGATTTATTATTCTCTGTTAGTAATGCTCTCTGGAGTGTGTGATATATCTGTTTCTAATGAATACTAAGAACATGGTTGTGTCTGCTTCGGAAATCGATTTCACCCTATTTATATACATTTAAAATCGTGTCTATAGATTTGCGTTGCTATATATAGCCTGTTGTCTATTCCCACTCTTGTTTTGGCGGGAAATGTTGGCGTGGCTTTTCCGTCCTCAATCAAATATTACCAATGCAAATCTGGGTTTAGTTCTGAAAAGTCCGATTTATTTAGATGTTGCCTTATTATGTGTTTTTCTTTTGTTTTGTTTAACCAATATTTGATAATATATTCTATACTATAATTATGAGTTTTTAGTCATGTATGGCATTAATAACTGACCTGCCTAACTAAATTGATTTCCATATGGTTTATCTACAATTTTGGTTTAAAGTTATTAATTATTGTGATGAGGTATCAATTGCCATGACAATTAATTTACACAAGCAATTGGCTGTGCTTATTCTGTGTACAATTATGACATTTCTCTGTGATTTAATTAAAACCTTGTTCATTGATATTGTGAATGATGAACAATATTAGCAACAAAATAATTGTTTAATTTATTCAAAGTAAACCACTGTACATCTCCTGTGTATAGACATCCATTTTGCTGGATGGATTGTAAAAAAAAAATTTTTAAAAATGGATTACAATCAGCGAAGTTTAAAAAGCTTAAATATATATAATTCAAGGTTACTTCTTACAAAGGAAGGGAGATAATCTTGACATAATATCTAGTTGGGAATATTTGTATTTTGTTTGGAAAGAGGTGGGGCGTGGGGGGGGGGGGGGGGGGGGGCAAGGGGGTATTACATTTGTTCCCCTGTATTCTACCTATTCTTTGATGTGATGTTGTTATTTTTGCTTTTCAAATATAATATTGAATATGATAGATTTGTGAAATTAAAGACAAGAACACATGCTATTTTAAATCCTGTAGATGATAAAAAACACCATGAGTAAACTCAGGAGCTGGCCTTTTCTCCTCTTTTTTAAATTGCTCATTGTTGTATAAGATATATAAGAACGTTATAAAATTGAATATCTACAAATTTATATAAAAATGTTACTCTACAACTCTTTTTTTTATAATTTGGTAGAAGATGCCAATACTTCAATACACAAAGATAATATGAAAACGATGTACCAGAACTTCTTACTCCGGACACAAGAGCTCCGGAAAATGAAAATTTCAGCATATCTTAAAACTTGAATATAATTCTATTGTCAGTCGTTTTGACAGTATCAGGGCTGTACGGATTCATTTGTTTTGAAAAGATGTTCGGATGCTATAATTCCTCAGGATTCAACTTCTAATTGTAAAATAAGCACTATAGGCGTATTTATATCTGAATATTGTTATAAAATCGATACATCAGATTGATTATTATTATATAAACACTATTATCTATTCCATTGAATATTGTACTATATTCAATTTACTAATTTACTCATATATATAAATGCAAATTGTAAAAAAAAATAAAACATATGTATATATAGAGCTCCATTTCCCAAAAGTTATTCTATACTGAAAATTTGTTCAGATTTTAAAATTAATTCTAAATGAGATATTTAAAAGGTTGATATAAAAAGTCTATTTCTACGTTTTGTAAGATAAGATCAAATTTACCTGCCAAAGTGTTTGATACTTTTTTGTTTTATTATTTATTTATTTATTTATTTATTTATACATCTATTTATTAACTTATTAAGTCATTCCACCTTGTAATAATATATGATTTAAACGACTGTGGTGATATTGTGATAACGGTATTGGTAGATACTTAGCTAGAAATTAACCATCAAAGTCCTGCTATGTCAATGTATCACTTCTTTACCTGTTTATAGTATCTGATGACCTGTATTCACAAATTAATTATGATTCTTGGAAACAAATGATGTTTTTCATAAATTGTTTCTGCAAAGATACGAAATGAACAATTTGTACATGTTTTAGGTAAAATCAGTTTTTGATATAATAACCAGTATCTTCCTTAAGATAACAAATATTACCATTTGAAAATATAAAAAAAAATCTCTATCTTATCAAAAATGGCGATTGAATGCAATGTCTTTCAATGTAGTTGGCCAGTAATAACTATATGTATTTCCGATATACATTTTGTATTTCGGAAATTTACGTTTAGATTTCTTATGTACCCGGAATTTGTCGTAATTGTAAGACAGGTGTATTCTTTTCTGTTTATAGCATTGATTTGTGTGTAATTTGATTTTGATGATAAAAAGGGCCATTAACTAAATGCCTTACTGTGAAAATCAGGTACATCGACTAAGAACCTAAGGAAATGCTCGGAACACCTCGGCCAATTCGGTCGAGGTGTTCCGAGAAACCCCTTAACGTTTTAATTCCCTGCCCACATGGGCGGCTATTGATGTTAAAAACCTATAGAGTATATCTACCATGTGTATCGTTCTTTTGTTATTTGGTTGATGTAGTAACAAAGAAAATCAAAGTTTATGTAATGTACAAAGAGATTGTTATATATGAGTCTACAGTATTTACATACACAGCAGTTCAATATCGTTGCTTGGCATTTTCTCGGACTTTATTATCGTGTCGTGACCATGCACATATACATATCATTCCGAATGGACACATCCTGATGCTTTGAATCCATTCAGAACACCTCGAGACTTTCCATGACTTGGTCGTGTCGTTTCTTTTAGAAGAGAAAACGAATTAGCTGGTTTTCGGCAGATGTACCGATTTTTTTCTGATTGAAAACATGTTGAAAAAAAGGTGTTGTTGATTGTAGGAAAAGATGATCTGAATGACAATAAGAGGACTTCGTTACGTATTATCTGGTCGTATTTAATGGATTTCCCTTCCGAACGTTAATTTTCGGATATTAATTTATGAATGTTCATTGGAAACACATTATGACATTATAAAATTAAAGCAGTTGTTCTTCAACATAAACTGGAGTTTACACAAAAATCAAATTTATCTCAAACTCATTATACTCAGAATATTTGAAAACTCTGCAAAAAATGATTTTCCCCATTATTTTATTATTTACTTTATCAAAAAATATTACCAATAGTTAAAATTTGTTCTATCGTCTTCTAAAGTTATGGCGTCTATATAGGGGGATGTTTAGAATAAAGATGTTATTTTAAACTTACAATGTTCAACTGTAATGACACTTAGTACACAGAGAAATGGACCAACAGACCATAGGCGTCTGACATATATAATGGCAGTGTAGCACTTGTTTGATATTGAATATATTCTCCTGTTGACCACATAGAAAGGTTGTCATTAAATTTCCATATAAACAAACTCTAAAACTCTAATATTTAAAACTAGATGATTAATGCTTTAAATGATATTTTGAAAAAAAAACTGATTTTCTGATATGTAATTTTTGTACTGTGCAAAAAAAAAAATGACTGATTTTTATTTTATTTGTAACAATCCCATTCTCATTGAAACAAAACTCAGCTGTGTCTGAACTTTTGCATGTGTCATTGATCTTTTGAAGTGCATGTTTCGTTATAAAATGTTCAAATGCCAGTCATCCTCCATTGTCCATTGATACAACATGAATATCTGTTTTCAATAAAACTCCAACTACAATTTAGCAGTGCCCCTCAGTTCCGGAAGTGACGTTATTTCCATGACGTCAACTTATCGCGGGTCTGGAAATGGCATAACTGTGTCGACAAGTGACGTCTGCATGTAAGATTCGTAGAATTTCTCAATGGATAATTTAATTACTTGATTTAATGTAAATATTGTCTATTGTAATTAACTACGGTTTGGTTTAGATAGATTTATATCGATAAGTTGAATAAATAAAGGAGAATTAATATTTTTGTCAAAATATGCGTGTTTTGTTTTTTTTTATTTTTAAACAACAATAAGATCTGCATACTATTCAGGCATCCAATTCAGGGAGGAATTTATAAAAGCCCCGATTTCCCTCCCTTTGGCATTGTTTGCATGTTATCATTATGTTCACTTTGGTATGAGTAAAATACTGTTTATATTTACAAAACAATATAATTCTCGTTATATTAAATGGTTGCTGGTGTTTTGGTGACCAAGTGGTTAAGATGTCTGACATTCAAGTATTAGCACTTCACCACTTGTCAAAGGTCCAAGGTCTACATGGTACATGGGGTAGATACCAGGTTAGAGGTGTGTTTTTTCTACGGAAACCCCGGCTTTCTTTCACCAACAAATCCTGGCTCCAGTTTTATGTCCCTTAACTTAAGGAATTTTCATAATTTAAAAATTCCTATAGGAAAGCATTACAAACATTTCATTTGATGTAAGTAGCTTCTCTTATTTTCTGTAATGCATTCCTTTAGATATTTTTAAGTTAAGGAGTTTCTTTAAGTTAAGACACTTTGATGAAACCAGGGTCTGGAGCGTCAGTAACAATAATCATAGTTGTTAATAAAAGCAGAGACGTATAATACGTCTCTGACAAAAAGTAAAAAAAAAAACCTTACTAAAGCGTTGCTTAGAAGCGATCGCTATCGAAGGGAGGTAACTCTGTTGGTCTTACATATTTTTGAGAACAAAAAGCCGTAGCTGTGGTAGTGAATAAGACCGACTCATCCAATATCTATTAGGTAATTAATGTTTTCCTATCGGAAGCAGATAAGACTTTGACTAATCCAACATTCACATAATTGTTTTATACAATGAAGGCCTCACAAACCACAAATTACAATGTAATGGTTTTTTTATGGGACGTGTATGTATATGGGGTACATGTATGTATGTATAACCACACAAACGGACGCTAGCTACGTCCGGTACGACCACAGGGCATGTGCTCCATAACATACTTAACCTCGGTTGTAGGACATTTGACTTTTCTAAGGATTGTCCTGTTCTTATATAATGTGTATTTCCTTGATTAATTAACTATTGTTGAGAAGTAACAAATTTCATCAGCGGTACATATAATAAAAATATTTCATATTGCCCTAATTGTCATTCTTGATGAAATTCCGGAACTAATTGACCGAACCCCGCTGCGTGCTTTCATTTGTACATTGTTTTACGACAATCCCTTTGTCTTTTGATATATCTCCATATTTGTTGATGAGGTCGGAGAATGTTCATTAAGTATGTAAACGTACAAGCACTTGCATTAACACTTGTACCGATAGTTTGTGGTTGTCGGAAATAAAGGTAATTTACAGCCTTCACACCGCCTATCTTAGTAAATGGACTTAACAACGGAACATTTCCATAAGAATATATTTATTTCGTTTACGTCAATTTCGAATGACCTTTTCTAACTTATATCAGCAGGGATATCGAAAAATCTATTGTAACAGGACATCTATTTACAAAATAAAAAGGAAAAAAAGTATGCAAAGGCGTTTATTTGTCGACGCCATTACGTAAGACTTCATGACAAAAGATATACATGAATGCATTGTAAGGTACCTTGATGATGTCATCCTTTCACCTTTAATGGAGTCCTGTAGAGAGGTCAATGATATTCAGAGATTGTAACATGGCTTCCTGGATAGTTAGTTTGACTGCTCATATAAAACTATATAAAATGACATTATGGTGAGTTAGTTCTGCAAGTTTGTTTTGTTTGGATGTATTTTCTTGAACGTCCTATTTATAGATTAGATCATTCAATGACGCGCCTCCAAGCATTTTTGTATAAGCGTGCATGCAAGAACAAATCTGCCTGTCGTATGTTTGATATTGCCAGTACACAGGCTGTTGTCATTGGTTTCAGTTTTAGACTTGGTTTATTTTGTTTAGCGGCTTATAAAGTTGATCAGTTCACATGCTGTTGTCTTTGATTTCGGTTTTAGACTTGGTTTATTTGTTTAGTGACTTATTTGACCAGTACACAGACTGCTGTCCATTGGTTTCAGTTTTAGACTTCGTTTATTTTGTTAAGCGAATTATTTGACCAGGACACAGGCTGTTGTCCTTGATTTCGGTTTTAGACTTGGTTTATTTTGTTTAGCGGCTGATCAAGTTGACCAGTACACGGACTGTTGTCATTGGTTTTAGTATAAGGCTTGGTTTATTTTGTTAAGCGACTTATTTGACCAGTACACGGACTGTTGTCCATTGGTTTCGGTTTTAGACTTGGTTTATTTTGTTAAGCGACTTGAACAGTTCACATGCTGTTGTCCTTGATTTCGGTTTTAGACTTGGTCTATTTTGTTAAGTGACAGATTAACAGCTTATGTTTTGCAATGAATCAATCTATGCAATATACGATGCTTATAACTTTCTATTGGAGATGTTTGTGTTAAGGTAGTTTAAAAGGATAACGCTTGTCAAATTGTCATTCAAATTAACCACAAAAACAAAAATCCTCTGACAGGTAAGATTTATATTGTTCATCAAGTAATGGTTTCTGTTGTTGTCTTATGAGATTAAACTAGTGAAGTAGATCAAGCTCTTCTGTATCACAAATGACACTTGCTGCCATTAAAAAACGATATATATAAAGATGGCCGTATTTGGTTCAATAAGAACACTAATTCCATAGCGTACTTTACTACGTACGACAGTGAGACCGGACGTAAAGGCACCCAGTCTGGTCTCACTGTATTGACAAAGGGTCGCCCAGTTGTTGCGATTGTCACGAAATGCTAAACAGAACGATTTACACAAAAACCAAAAGTGAGGAACTTTGAATTTGAAAAGAAGGCGCTATAGGAAGCAAATCAAATCTTAGGATTCGATAGAAAAAATTTGACTTCAAATGATCTACTTGTGGCAACAAAATTGTTTGTCAACTTTGTGTCCCGAAGTAGAAAGGAAAAAAATCAAACAAAAAACAAAAAACAAAACACAACAAAACAAAACAAAAAAAACAAACAATAAAAAACCCCCAAAAATTAAAAAACAAAAACAACCTGTTCTTCTTGGCAGATTCAACTCGTTCAGTGGTGTTTTCTTTTAGACGTTTATCACGTTTTTCAGAAGTGGTTGATCAGTAAAACTCTTTCTTAAAATATTACATAATCTGTAAATTACCGATAAGATTTGCTGGTTGCATACATGTACTTGTTTCAAGGACATAGATGTAAAAAAAATTCATAACATATTTGAATTGCAACGGTGAGCAATATATGCCCCCTAAAGCATCCTGTTTTTATTTCACTATAATGGTATCTGCTTTATCCGTTGTTAATTTACGAAATGCACATCAAAATGTCATGCTACATAATACAGAGTAGCAAACAGCTACAATGTAGATATAGTAAGCAGGGCGGTAGTATATCTTATCTACTTGTCACTATGAAGGTGAGGACATGTTCGTGCCTAGACGTCCATCACTTGTCATGTTTACTAATGCAAGTTTCACGTGGCACGTGCAAAGATCACACGTGTTTTGCAATACTGCACTTATGCTCAAAGAGTTCCTCTATTGGTTGCGACAAACGCATCGTCTAGCTGATATGTTCCTAAATTCCTGTAAAGCCTATTCAAAAAGTGATACATTTTGCTCCATTAAGAAGTCGATATTTGAAATGCTATTTATGCAAATATTATGTAGATTTCTATTAGTTTTGACCACGTTCTCTGCATGTACATTGTATACTGTGTGTCAAATGCTTCATTATCATATCTTCCCTCTCCTAGAATGCTTCTGTGATTCCTTTGTTGTATATGAAGGGCAGGTGTCAGCCAAGTGATTGGTTATTTTTGTTTGTGTCAGCCAAGTGATTGGTCATATTTGTTTACGTCTGAAACCAATCAAATTCCTCCTTTGTGTTCTCGATTCGGTCATAACATATTCCAAAGTAGGAGAGAGGAGTATGCACCGAACACGGAACCCGTCGATTTCAAAGATGTCGTAAAAGGAGCTGTGATCTTCCGGGCTACCAGAGACATTAACATACAAAGTCAATTAGAACTGCATGCATTATTTTCAAATCTTAATGAACAAAAACTACACATGTAAAGATAAAAGTAAGTATCAAATACACCATTAGTTTATATCAGGTGCATCATACAAATGCATACTCGTTTAAATCTTCCTACCAAATCAAGGGAACATGCTCGTGAATTGTTCGCAGAAGATCAAAAACAAGAACAAATATGTCAAACCAAAAAACGGTCTGATAAAATTAAGATTTTATCAACAACCTGATCCGCGAAGGTCGCCTTGCTACATAAACACTTTAGAAGTTATTGATGCAACAATAAGGCACCTGGGTTGTCACTTTATTTTTACACTTATCTAATTGTGTACATATTAATATTATCGCTGAAGGTTTAGGAATGGAAAGTCTTTATTGTAGAAACAGATGATTCTTCTATGTCCCTTGTTTAAAATACAGTAACACGTGGACAAGTTTTCACTGTCTTTTTTCTACACACTTTGTTAATCATATTGTGCTACCGAGCCTCCAAAATAAGTATATATAATAGATTTTTACTATCTGGCAATGTAACATAATTTGGATATCAGAAAGATGACGTAACACACATATGCTGCACCTTTTAAATTTAGTAATAGATAGAGTATGCCGCAAAAATGAATTAAACTGCATCATATAGCTGTTTAGTCTTCCTAGGACTCTTCAGTGATGTTAGGGGCCAAAAGGTGGGAATCCAAAATATATCAGAACACAGGACAAAATATGTTACGAACCAGTTTCATAACGTTAGTAAGACTGCATAAAATAACAGCTTAAAAGTTTATACTATGTCGCGAAAACAAGTCAATGTCAGAAAGAAGAATATGGAAATCATCATCGGATGTATGAGAGAGAAAAAAAGGAGATTGAAAGTGAAAAAAAAATGAAAAGAAAGGCAAATGGGTCGAGTCTGACTTCAATGTCGTTCCCATTTACCAAAACGGCACATTTAGAAAGTTGTCTAGGACAGGAAATACATTAGACAGATCTGGTTATCAACATGCATACCAATAAAAGATGTCAATCAGACATTAAAAAAAATCAAATAGAAGTTCCTTTTGTGTATATATAGCCATAACGGCTGAAACAACCTATATACAAGACCAGACAATTTGTCCCATTGGGTAATTTAACGTCACAAGATGATGCATCACAATAAAAAAATCGTTCGTGCAGAACTACACGCCATGCTATCTGACCTTTGATATCATTTTAAATTTTAAGCAAAATCACCCTGTCATATCAAGGTATCGATGAAAGAATGATTTCAAGCCATCTGTACGGGTGAACAAGATAAAGAGTGTGTGTGATCGTGTAGGTCTCCATTTTACCACACTTAACATGTTTAATGGGATCTAAACGATGCTATTTTACATATTTACAATATAAATGATATAAAACACTCTCGCTCGGACTAATTTGGGCACGCACTGAATATATTTAATCGGAAATGCAATATTTTGACGTGACTTGCAATAAGTTTATTACGTAAACAACATGCGTTATTGAAATAGGACATAAAAAGCATATCAACTTGACATATTACCTACGTATATCAACAGTCGCCAACCTTGAATCGAAAGAAAACGATAGGGATTATAATTAATTTTGTAGCAATGATAGAACTGTTAATATTAATCCGATTATCCGTAAACAAGTTTCTGATTGAAATGTATGTTTTTGCCGATGTTATCATTAGTCTGATGTTATTTGGAGATGAGCCAGCTATGGCCTTGGAAAGTGTCATAATTAAAATTCATCGACATAGACTATGTTTGTAAACATTTTCTTCGGGTTGGAAAGTATGATTTATACATAAAGACATAGACTATGTCTATAAAATCCTATCAACAGCTTAACCCATTTAAAGACGGCCTCCCGGTGTATGATGTGATTGTATGAATTGAGTGCGTGTGTATTTGGGAGGCTGCGATATGTTTGTGTGAACCTCCTAACTAATGCCGGATTTAAAGTGCTACGTACCTCACTGAGCTATACCACACAACACCCCACCCGGTCACATTATACTAATAGCGGGCCAACCAGTCGTCCCAATCCCATAAAGCTGCGCGCCTAGCAATGTGTAGTGTCTGCCGTTTCTGAGACTCTAAGGCACATTGTTATATCGAGAGTAGTTTTCTAAATGAAACTATGCCATTCACAATCAACGGTTTCCACTTCTGATACCATTATATTCCCTCGGTATTATTTCGTGACAAAACCAGAAATCATTTTAAAAGAAAAGGTTACGCAAGTGAATGACATTCATTTGTATATATGCAACAAGCTCATCAACTGTACCAGGGTAAGTCTATTTCTAATTTCTAATTCTACAATGAATGCAGCAAGAAAACAGTATGAATGCTATGCTAAAATTTTGTTAATACAACTTTATGTTTTTATTTAAATTGGCAAATATTTCCGCTTTTAAACATGTTTTAGGCTGTATGCAGATAACGACCATCAGAACTAAGGACAGACACGATGTATGACCAAACAATGAAGAACGGACAAACCACTGGGGAGAACAATAAACATGTTATAGATACGACTAGGTAGTTTTAGTAGTTAGTGACTAAGATTACACTTGTGAACGGTAGATTGATGTTTGTCTATATTGTTCTCTAGACAGGAGAGAACAAACAAACAAATAGTTCTGCAGAGTCTCAACATACGATAGAATGTCGGATAGAATTGGTCAATGTGTTCAAATGCAACCCTTTAATAACTTCATTATGTTAATGTAATGATATACCACATACACGATTACATCATTAAGGATGAGGCCAGTTCTTCATGAGCGGTTCATTTTTATCGATGTTCACTTTCAAATAACATTGTATTATAGCCTGGATGAGTAAAACATAGGCATACTGTGCCATAGAAAATGTTTATCGACCGCAGAATGCTTGAATTCGGAGATAAAACAGCTTTATCGGATTATTTTTAAATACATTTGGAAATGAGATTGTCATATAAGGCAGTATGAACCATAGAAAATACGTATGTATATGCAAAGATAACCTTTGGATTTGAAAATTCGCTCGTGCCTATTGTAATTTAGCCCTGAGGAACTAAGAAAGAATGAGTCATTTTATGACCTTTAAATATGATATTTATATTAGAGCTATACTAAATTTGTATTTTATGATATCTATTTTCAGTATTCAATCGACATTTTAAAACATAAAAGGCGATAGACGCCAATATAAATCTCGAACGATGAAAACAATAGAATGAAAAAAAACATCAACGTCTGAGTAACGTTGGGGTTTATTTGGTTTATTTTGTTTTACGTCCTATTAACAGCCAGGGTCATTTCAGGACGTGCCTGGTTTTGGAAGTGAAGGAAAGCCAGAGTACCCAGAGAAAAACCACCGACCTACGGTCAGTACCTGGCAACTGCCCCACTTGTGTTTCCAACAGCATTGAGGTAAATACAACATAATTATATTGGTTACAGTCCTAGGGTCAGTAAATGTGTACACATCAAATTTACGTTTCTGGATGTTGACCTCCATCCGAGGGTGAGAACAGTTCTGTAAACACTTATTAGTTCTCCTTAGCAATTTTACACTATTAAAATGAAGTATGATATATATTTAATTGGCCTATAAATATACTGAAAACGCTATCTCATCTAGGTCGACCGTGAATTCGTGCTCCGTCATATTCTATAATAACCCGACGGGACCCTTTCGTTTACGTATTGTGATGTTTCTATACTCGAATCTCGCCTGTCGTGTTTCACACAATAAACCCGCGTATTTCGGGATGAAATAATGCAAAAATATCGCTGATAAGATTACGATTCATATCAAGCATTGTGAGCTAGAATTTTAATACGTCTTATCATACAAAAAATCTCCACAGGGGATGTGACTTTTTAAATACCAAATATCTTCCTCTCAAAATAGAGACATATATAGAAAGCTTATACCTCACCACCTGACATGCCTCCTTTAATTTCTACATGCTTTTGGAGATTACTTACATTTGTGAAAGGTTACCAATTATAAGATTTAAATCTTATTTATTGTGTTTTTTTATTTTAATGTGGTAAAAACACTGAGTCTGTATCGGTGATAAATCTACATCATCGACAGCTGTGGAAGAAAAAGTGTATCAGAGAGCGGGTAGGGAAGAATAGTTTGGGAATTCCATTTCCCTGTCATTCCAAAACATTCATAAACGTTGTTTTTTGCAAACTCTGAAAAGTCATTTCAATAAAGTCACGTGAAACGGTGCTGACTGATGCTGATGTCGTCGTTGAATTTCAAGGACATGTCAGTCATCAAATATGAAACCGTAGCACAGGTAATACAGGTAAATGATGAGGACGTAACACGCAACCGTCCGGAATACAGACCGACCGCAACCTAACCATCATACACCTCAGCTACAATGTAGCAAATACTACACTGCACATACAGGCCGACCGCAACCAAACTGCCTTAAACAACAGCCACAATGTAGCAAATACTGCATACAGATCGACCGCAACCTAACTATCTTACATCTCAACTAAAATGTACAACTGTAGCAAATACAGCATACAGGCCAGTCGCAACCTAATCATCTTACACAACTACAATGTAGCAAATACTACATACAGGCCAGCCGCAACCTAACCATCTTACACAACTACAATGTACAACTGTAGCAAATACTACATACAGGCCAGCCGCAACCTAACCATCTTACACAACTACAATGTACAACTGTAGCAAATACAGCATACAGGCCAGCCGCAACCTAACCATCTTACACAACTACAATGTAGCAAATACTACATACAGACCAACCGCAACGTAACCATCTTACATCTCAACTACAGCTGTACACACAAATGCTAGTACCACATTCAGGATGACCGCAACCTAAACGTTGACATAAAGACTAAGGAGTTTAGATCAAAACACAACTAAATAACTGTTGTAATTACTATATACGCAACATTAAAATCAAAAGCAAATTATGATTTTTTTTATCTTAATCTCATTATCCAAGTGGAATTTTAACGGTAAACCCCTTCAGTGGATGTGTCAGCGCCCTATTGTAATCAACGGTTTAGGATATATAGGATATATAGTTGTGATTGACAGAGTGGGTAGTTTAGGAATCTCATTCTGTTTCCAAATTTCCAATAAAAATATTATATTTAGATTAATTCATCAGTAAATATGAAGGTTTTATTCTATTAGAGCACATTGTCTTAGCAAAAGATATTGTCTTATTTCTGCATTTGACTTTAAATGTCAAACTTGAAATCTATCCGTCTCTGTCCTAGAAAGGTTACAGTACCGGGTATTTACCAGCCCCTAGCACAACCCTCGTATCCCATAAATAACGAGATACCTACTGACTACATGTGTTATTCATGATGAAGAGTTGAATTTCATGTAAATATTGAAGTATATTTAGTACGGAATGTTGTTTAAGTAGCGATTTCAGTAAATACTATAGAGATTTGCATAAGTTACCTAAATATAGATAATAATAAAAAAAATGAAGTATCTAAGCCTCTATTTTATCCGAATTAAGTATAGTTAAGTATGGGAATATTTTTCCTGCTTGACCTCATACAGCACTGGAAGTTAACAGTGATTGATAGATTATCAACCAGAGTCGAGACAGTAGAATTCCTTAGTACAAGGTCATTATCTTACCTGACGACGTAGGCACGTTTACATAAGTCACAGGTAAGGATGAGGCTGGAATAATATCTAATTAACAGGTACATGTAAATGTGACACTCCTACAAGTTACGTCACATTAATTGATGCAGCCATATATATATTAGCAAAACAAAGCCCAACCTACGTTCAGTTTAAATTAATTCGTTAGAAAAATTAACGTTATATTGGGCGTGTTTATTTAAAAACAAACTATGTATCTCCGAACAGCAGCATACTAAGACGATTTACATTGTTACAGCAAAGTACTTTCTTATTAATAAATCCACTTGGAGGTTGCTGATATTTTCCTTTTTAAAGTTCTCCAATAGAACATTTTTTTTCGGTTTTAATACGGACAAACCGTGTTAGCTAGGACGTATTATGATAAATACATTTTTATATTACCAATATTGGTTTAGTCTTCTGTTATAGAAGTAGAAGAAGGGGGAGGTAGTGGAGGGTTCTCCGATCCTTTTAACTCGGATTATGCATTACTTCTAATGGAAATGAACTTTCCATTTTTCAAAACCTCGAAGAACTCAAAAATGCCTTGTATCAAGACATAAGCACAAGAGTAGGAGCTGACTGATGCTTAAATGCCATTATATCACGTCAGATCTAAAACCATACTACAGGTAACTACAGGTAATATAGGCAAATGACATAACACGCAACCGTCCTCAATAGAGGATGACCGCAATCTCAACCCCACAACTTCAGTATACAAATACAGCATAAAGGACTACCGGTACAGTAAAATAGATTCGCCAATCCATACTGAAATTGTGATTCGATATTCAGAATCACCAACAGGTTTAGAAAAATAACAACTTAAAGGATTTAACCATATAGCATCAATCACTATAGATATAACAAATACAACACACATGACTTTTAACCTTACTTTCTCACATCAACTACAAGAGCAAATATATCACACTGGTCTGCCACCTGACAATCTCGCGTCATTCATTACATATTGACAATTACAACATTCTAAATGTTTAACCTGATCACATACTATTGACTACATACATAACAATAGTGATCAAATACAACACGAATCACTCCCAAGTCAAAGACACGTACCTAAACCGTAAAATAAAACTCAGCGATATTTTAGTACCTTATGTTTTAGGTGATTGATTGTTTGGAGTTAAGCTAGGATCAAAGTTGATCGCATTCACGTAAAAACATTACCAAAACACAATCCGAACAAGATTGTTTGTCATTTCACCGACCACATTATTCCGATTATAAGTTCGAAGACAAGTGATAGGAGCTACTTTTGCGCCTTAATAATTTAATATAATATCAATCATTTTTTCGGCAAACTGTATCTATTGTTGAATTCAAAAGGTGCAGCATATGTGTATTACGTCATATTTCATGATAGGGGTTGGCAGACTCTCCTGGTGGATGTTTTAGTCACCGAGGTATGCTGGAGCCTCAATAGCCACTGTTATCTCACGGTAGATAACGATTTCAAATTATATAAAACTAGTTTAATTTTACTTTTTTTTTTTGGGGGGGGGGGGGGGTGGGATTCCCACTTTTTGGCCCCTAGCATCACTGAAGAATCCCAGGTGGACGAAACAGCTGTATGATGCAGTTTAATTACTCTTTCGGTACATACTGTTTCTATTATTAATTTATAAGGTGCAGCACATGTGTGTGCGTCAAATTAAAGTAGGTAAAGACAAACTTCATTTCAATAACTTTTAAACAAACTTAATCATTTCATGTTAACCGGATATGTTTCATTTTTTACAACAAAACTTTACAGATCCGACTCTGTCACAGAAAGGTCACAGTACCAGGTATTTACCTACCTCTCACACAGTACCCCTACTCCCATATATAGCGAAATGCCTACTGACTACATGTGTTATTCATGAGGAGGAGTTGAATTTCATGTAAATATTGAAGTATATTTAGTACGGAATGTTGTTAAAATAGCGTTTTCAATTCGTAGACATAATTATTAATTACATAGATTTGCATAACTTATCTAAATAAAGACGATAATAACAATCTTATCAAAATCTGTTTTATTCGAACTTGGTATAAAAGCTATGATAATTTTATTTCTTGTTCTTCCTCGAGAAGCACTGACAGTCTTCAGTGATTTAACGATAGGGAACAAGAGTACAGGTAGTGGAGTTCGTGAGTACAAGGTCATTATCTAACCTGACGACGTAGGTACGATCACATAAGTCACAGGTAAGGATGAGGCTGGAATTAATATCTAATTAACAGGTAAATGTGACCCTCCTACATCTTACGTCAACGCTTTATTACAGCGTTATTTAAGTTTCAATCCTCCGCAGTGCTTTAACGAAACAGTTCGGAGCATAAATTATTGATTTTTAATACATCTTTATGCTTGGCTCAGAAGTTTGAACTTTTCGAATGTGAGATAAGTTTAATGACTGAAAAGGCAAAGACACGAACTTTGTATTTACACATGTGAGGGAAAATCAAAACGCAACATGTAATTGAAAAACATCACCTGTCATTATCCATAGAAAATGCGAGGCCCATGCAATATACGTAACTTAAGGAAATTTTTCGTAATTCTGAAAAATTCTGAAAAAAATCCAGTTGATAACCTTGCAAAAATAAGCTTAAAACGAAGTAAACCTGAGCGGTAACTAACAAGAAACTTTTGACAAAAAAATCCAAAGAATTGAAAATAATTCGGGTGTGGCCCACTTCAACAACACGCCGAAGTTAGAAGACAGTTCAAAATGGACGCGGGTTTACTAATACCGAGTTTCAGCTGCTGCTGTACCGGCAACCGCATAAGAATTCATCTTAGATATTGCTGATATCAGTTAACCTTAGCTAAATCTATAAATACAATTAGTTTTTAGTCTTGATTTTCGCTTTTTGAAGAGAGTTACGTATACCCACTGATGTGCAGCGTTTTACTTTCTCTTGTAAAGAGTGTCGTATCAAATCTACGAGTGACTTAGTGGTATTACTTTAGTAAAGTATTTAGATAACCACGAATAAATTCAGTGGTATTGTATTGTTGAAAGCTTTAATGAAGTAGGATAACCATATAAAGACCGCGAATAAATTCAGTGGTAATGCAACGTTTCGTTTTCTTGTTTACTCTTTATCCTAATTGATATGAAAAGATGAAGATTATGACAGGATCTAAATTCTAATTAAAGTTTATCAGCAGAATCCATAATCAAATGCTAAAAGAATAAATTTTACACCCCCCTCCCCCTCCTCCAAAAAAAAACAAAATAAAAATCTAGTTTATCATAATAAATTATTCGCATATTTAGAATAGCATATATCCGCTGATATAACGATAAGCAAATACTGTTTTCCTTATTAGGTATTATTGACTAGAATGAGTTTGTATATATATTACCATACATTTGGTATGTTATCCATCAACATGTCTATGAAGTATGTAGTTTACTAAATTTCACACAGACGTGTATATAACGTAATAACAGAGACAATGAATATCTAGACCGTGACTTTCTACCATATTGTTAATCAGGTCAACCGGTTATGACGTCACTGCGGTTGCCTCATTCCCAACTAAATGCCACCATGATGGACGACAAAAGCTCCGCACTGAATATCAATTAGGATGAACTTTTAAAAAAAGGGATTCCAGAAAAACAAATGATGCCTTCAGTGATTAATAGTTCGCTTTTTACAATCCACCGTCAGTAATCATTTCTAATTATGATTAATAATTTAGTGAATCACGGTCTAAAAAAATAAAATTAATTATTTGTTTTCAATAAAAAAACGATCTCTGGCAAAAATGCGGCTATAAATCATGACATTGAACTAAAAAAAACGACAAGTAAAAAATATCACAAAAGCAAGACAAAAATATGATTTGATAATTAATGGAGTAAAATAATTGATAACTTTCAATTAAGATAGTCGAAACGTGGTAACAGGAACAAATGAATTTGTAAAAATCGTGACCAACACTTAAAACGCTCTACCGAAAGTGTCAGTGTATTTAGAAAACGTACATTGTTAGGAAGGATATGAAATATATATATATTTTTTACATTGGAAATTGATTGCTTTTTTGAACCTATTTACCTCCTTTGTGTCAAATTACCCCTGACAATTAGAAAAGGTAAGACAAAAGTCCTAATGCTCTTTCTTGAGTTTTTAGATTAATATTCCTTAATGATGATTTAAATGGAAATTAAGTCCTGAATCAATCACGTAATTGAACATTAACACGAATGATGAAAGCTTGAAGACAACAGTACCAGAAATATCAGCATTATAATCGGTCAGAGACCGCCCACACAGCCCGCTCCATCAGACAAAACGCATTTATTTCCCTAATTAATATCAGTGGAACACTTTTTGAAATCTTGCATTAAAACAATCACTAAGAGTTCATGTAATATTTAAACCAGAAATAAACTTTGGAACCTTTGATACAACAGGTAACTGGAGTACCTGAAGCATACCACACGTTATTACTTTGTCAGATTATTGTGAAGTAAGTTAGTACGGCTTTTATTTTCATTTCTACACATTAGTGTTCCCATGTTCTCTGGATTTAACAAAAAATATTTTCATCCCGTAGGTATCACGCCTGTAAATACCAAGCAGTCGAGAAGTAGATATCATTGTCCGGATATCGTATTTGCTTTTGTTGTAAAGTTTAGCCATTTAATTGCTTGAATCATATTTAAGGGGTAAACTCATTTTATTTGCGAAACACTTTAAACTTTATATCGTTTTATTTTCAAAATGGCAGCAAGTGAGCTTTGAAGTACCTTAAGTTTGATCTGATACAATATATTTATATTAAAATCATGAGACAACAGCCGAAACAAATACATGAATGGACACATAAATCGTGCCTGTCTAATATTTCGTGTTGGTCAATTTTAACGATTCTTTTAAAAGTGAGATGCTTTGAAAAATTAACGTACAATGTAGGACAAGCACATGTGATTGTGATAGTGCTTAGTTATCGATACAAAAACCAAACATGATTCACACTGTACTATACATTTCATTCTAATATTTTAATATCGATGTCACATATAGATATACAGTTGTACACAGTTATAATGTATACAGCCACATTTACAGCATTAATGAATGGATAAGACAAAAGGACATGCATATTTCAGTATTTTTCCAAAAATATATTTATTTCGTCCTTCCAGGGCTCGTCGCTAAGGGTATAAATATCCAAAAATGCATCATACATTGCATCGAGTGATGCGTTGTTAGTCCATTCAATTCATTCTGTCAGCTGCTTATTTTCAGTGGATATGTAAGGAACACGATAGGATAATTTGGGTTCTTCTTTTTTTTTTTATTTCTCCTCTATTATCCTGTTACCTTATAGCGTCTGCATTGGTCTATCACCATTTTTTCTCTGTCAGACGATAATTGTCAACCAAATTATAGTTAAAGTATTCATATAAGATGATACACTTGCCTAGTGAAAACGATTCAAGAAATAGTGTCTTCCTAGTTCTACATGTAAGTTTTTTACGGGTATCCATTTAACATGAGATACAACAACTTTTTAATCATCTTGCAAAAGTATATATGATTTAATATGTATGTGTATTGCAATCCTATATGCTGTTGCATATGGAATGAAATAAAATTGAATTGAAATTGAAATTGAATAATAGACTCGGGGAGACCATGCAAAGCATTGTCACATGACATCAGTCTGTGTCACATGACCTTAACTACTTAAATACGACTTCCAAAATCCGGCTTTAGCTAATACACCAACATACCGTGTCTCCAGTACACTTGCATGAAGGCACAACCTTGTATTACGTTAGCTTTGCTAAGACATGAATAAATAAAAACCAAACCATATGCTCATCTGGACCTTATGACTGGCCACATTACCTTAGTTGACCCTAAAACAAACGCGGTTAAAGATTTTAAAATATATCGTAAATTCGGTAGGCAGAAAGTATATTTTCTCAAGGAGCTGAGGGCGGATAAATAGACATAGATTACGTTTTTCTCGTTGACACGCCTTGCGTCATGCTAGATTTTAATTGCTATAATCAACGTAACCAAGCAATTTCAAAAATTACTTATAGTTCTTGACCTTATTGATGAAACCGCCAAAGTATTAATCAAAATAATATTTAGTTATGCAAGCAATGATTATATTAGGGCTATTGAGAAGGTAACCCGTTACGTCTAATGCATGTTTTTATTTTGTACTTTTCAATCGTTATCGATCTAAAATCAATCTTTCCATATCGTCATTTATGACAAATTCACACCTCGCAGACGACTACCGGTAGTAGACGGCGACAACTAACAAAGGATATGGTACCGGACCGGAACGGAAAATTACTCACTGTTCTTAACTGTCTACTTCTCTTGAAAGCAGAAGTGCCGTGAAATCTTAAATTACTAACAACTCGCACTCTGAGGATGGTATCGCCATTGTCTAGAATGGGATTTAAAACAGATAAAGTCTCTGTGTGGGGTTGTACGTTTTGTTCTTGTTCTTTAACATACAAGGTAACTTCGGTCAACGCGTGTCGGTTCAGACTAAACTGGCGCTAAGTTTCAACACTTACAAACGAAATGTTTTTGCTCAATTAGACACTTTTTCAAAGTTTTATTTTGAATTTGTTTCTTTGAAGCTTTTTGAATAAGCTATTGAAGTTTGACCTGTTTCAGTGACAGCTTGTACCCTTGCTGTCTGCGGTAATATCGATACGGGCCGAGATAACATTGTATAACCTGTCTCACGATTTTCCTACGTAATGCTCCTACCCGTCATATTACCGTAAACGTACACATGTTTACTTCACCATAGGAGTATACCAGTAAATGTTTGAGGTTCATAATAGTATCAAAACCTTATTTATGTATTGGCTACTCCCTGGGAGCAAATCGCGTCTGCACAGTATATCTATAGGCTTATTATCAAAAAAGGCAATTGGTCGTTCTACATTTCTAATGATTCAAAAGCGATATGAAAACCGTGTTTGATAGTCAAAAAATAAATAGAAAAATACCAAATACAGGACGGAAGACTCTAGTTTCTTAATTAGTATTTATTTCTTGATACATGTCAATGTTTTGCGTTCAATATCTATACCCTTCTGCTTCATTCCCGGGAAACACCCTGTCCTTCTATAACAGTGTAAAAGAGTAGACAGACAAAAACATTAGATTAACTTTCAATATTCACGAAATCCTGTTTCTGCTTCATTTGCTACACATACAGGATGACAATAGGATGTCATTCGTGCGGTGTACATCCAGTCATTATATGTCGTCCGAATATTGACAAAGGATTGGATAATTTTGTGTCTAGTTCCAAGGTATTGATGTCCTCGTAACAGCGTCTTAAGAAGAGGTATTTACAGAGAATGGAGACACTTGGGGCCATGTTAATTTTCTCTCTGTAATCACATGTTCAGAAAATGTTTTTAGAGAATACCAAAGCGTTAACAGAGTCAAAATCCGAACTCAGAATCGATCAAACTAGAAGCAAAATAGGAACAAAGGGAATGTTTACATGGAGACCATTGTAAAAGCACAAGAGAATAAGACCAGATGTTCCGGAAGAGTAACAGTCTTCTGCTTCATCGACGACAACCGCCATGTAGATCTTGGTAATATCAAAGTAAACATCAAGTCCTCAAAATGAGAACCGAGTCAGCATTGTCAATCACAACAAGTAAAATCACTAATGAGCATACTCAAAAACGTCCATCTTCATATTACTTGAAGATACAGAATATTTCTCAAAGAAACAAAGATGGCGACCATAAAACTTGTCCATTGTTCTAATCAATCTGCATCTCCCAAACCCTTGTGTTGTTAGTTTGTTTGGCAGCAGTCGACATAGCACGAAAATCTCGATAATCAGAGCAAGCCCTAGAAAAACAAATCAACTGCGACATGTAAACGCCATTAGGTTGGAGAAGCAGGGATATGCGATGTTACATATTTCAGACTACATGTAGAATTAACATCCTAATATTTATCTCGCGGGTTTGTATGAATTGGAACATTCAATTTGGAAAAGACACGACAATGTTGTAGGAAACAGTTAATGTTAATATGTATTGTTCATATTATGATGTAGGTGATGACAAGAAGGACATATATGCAAATATCTAGATACAGATGATGATGATGATGATGATGATGATATGATGATGATGATGATGATGATGATGAGTATAGTGATGATGAGAGGATGATGATGATGATGATGATGATAGTGATGATGATGATGATGATGATGATGATGATGATGATGATGATGATGATGATGATGATGATGATGATGACGATGAGTATAGTGATGATGAGAGGATGAAGAAGATGATGATGATGATAGTGATGATGATGATGATGATGATGATGATGATGATGATGAGGATAGTGATGATGATGATGATAGTGATGATGATGATGATGATGATGATGATGAGTATAGTGATGATGATGATGATGATGATGATGATGATGATGATGATAGTGATGATGATGATTATGATGATAGTGATGATGATGATGATGATGATGATGATGAGTATAGTGATGATGATGATAGTGATGATGATGATGATGATGATGATGATGAGTATAGTGATGATGATGATAGTGATGATGATGATGATGATGATGATGATGATGATGATGATGATGATGATGATGATGAAGATGATGATGATGATGATAGTGATGATGATGATGATGATGATGATGATGATGATAATAGTGATGATGATGATGATGATGATGATGATGATGATGATGATGATGATGATGATGATGATGACGATGAGTATAGTGATGATGAGAGGATGAAAAAGATGATGATGATGATAGTGATGATGATGATGATGATGATGATGATGATGATGAGGATATTGATGATGATGATGATAGTGATGATGATGATGATGATGATGATGATGATGATGATGATGATGAGTATAGTGATGATGATGATGATGATGATGATGATGATGATGATGATGATAGTGATGATGATGATTATGATGATAGTGATGATGATGATGATGATGATGATGATGATGATGATGATGAGTATAGTGATGATGATGATGATGATAGTGATGATGATGATGATGATGATGATGATGATGATGATGATGATGATGAGGATAGTGATGATGATGATGATAGTGATGATGAGGATAGTGATGATGATGATGATGATGATGATGATGATGAGTATAGTGATGATGATGATAGTGATGATGATGATGATGATGATGATGATGATGATGATGAGTATAGTGATGATGATGATAGTGATGATGATGATGATGATGATGATGATGATGATGATGATGAAGATGATGATGATGATGATAGTGATGATGATGATGATGATGATGATGATGATGATGATGATGATAGTGATGATGATGATGATGATGATGATGATGATAGTGATGATGATGATGATGATGATGATGATGATGATGATGATGACGATGAGTATAGTGATGATGAGAGGATGAAAAAGATGATGATGATGATAGTGATGATGATGATGATGATGATGATGATGATGATGATGATGAGGATAGTGATGATGATGATGATAGTGATGATGATGATGATGATGATGATGATGATGATGATGATGATGATGATGAGTATAGTGATGATGATGATGATGATGATGATGATGATGATGATGATGAGTATAGTGATGATGATGATAGTGATGATGATGATGATGATGATGATGATGATGATGATGATGAGGATAGTGATGATGATGATGATAGTGATGATGATGATGATGATGATGAGGATAGTGATGATGATGATGATGATGATGATGATGATGATGATGATGATAGTGATGATGATGATGATGATGATGATGATGATGATAGTGATGATGATGATGATGATGATGATGATGATGATGATGATGATGATGATGATGATGATGATGATAGTGATGATGATGATGATAGTGATGATGATGATGATGATGAGGATAGTGATGATGATGATGATGATGATGATGATGATGATGATGATGATGATAGTGATGATGATGATGATGATGATGATGATGATGATGATGATGATGATGATGATGATGATGATAGTGATGATGATGATGATGATGATAGTGATGATAGTGATGATGATAGTGATGATGATGATGATGATGATGATGATGTGTGTGATGGTGATGATGATGATGATGATGATAGTGATGATGATGATGATGATGATGATGATGATGATGTGTACGGTATTTGCTCTGATATATAAAGCAGTATACAAAGTCATGTATTTTACAAAATAATACAGCTGCCCTGAAGACACTTTCAAGATAATAATCTACAGACGAATAACACTCCAAGCATCAAATGTCTTGGAATATATTTCATTCCAAATTATCAAATAGCCCTCTTCAATTTGAAATTGGACATCATATCGAATTAAACGAACTTTCGACCTATTTTCCAGACAACAAACACAATAGTATCGTATGGGTCTGTGGCGTTTCTATAAAACATGACTCCAATATAATCCTCTACTTGCATTTAATATATTCATCCCCAGGGTATATGAAACAATTCTGTTTATTTTGATACTATGTTGTTTTATACATGTATATTGAAATTAAAGTCAGTGTCCTTTCTGTGACCACATTGCCCCTTAGTTTACCGACACGAACCGTGATTGTAACACTGTAAGGGGAGATAATCCTGGCTGACAGACAGAATCGCCTGAATCCAATTTTGCAGACTAGTTTCGGGTTACCGAGAACATTATGTCTCTGGTACTCGGTATGTCGCCCGGGGACATCCATCACCAGGACTCGTCTTCCTTTACTTTGCGCAGGTGCGTGTACTGTCGGTGACATTTTTCCTCTGACAGGTCTGAACCGACGTGACATCTACCCCGTGACGTACCCGAGTTGTGTGACCTAGGGCGGGTTTATCGCCAGGCAAGACATGCCTGGTTATCTTCATCAACTAAACAATAGGACACACTTTCGATAACATCATGACACGATACCAACTACATATAATTGCAATCAATGGCTATAAATTCGTAGTGCACAAAAAGAAAATATGTTGTTTTTTGAAAGGCGTGAAGATTATCATTACCCTGTACAGCAAGGTGCTGTTTTGTCACTCACTCCATTATTTGCAGGACAATTGAAAAAGTGGCAAGGTTATGCAAAGGAAACACCGTCATCTCGGTTAAAATGTAGCATTGTAATTTTTCGGAATTGAAATCTACTAACATCCTTTTGTGCTAAAATGTGTTTTTTCTTTAATTTGGCGTCAAGCTGATATTTGGTATTCTAACCTATAACTTATAGGCCATTAGCATCTGTCCATCACGGACTGTCGCCTCTCGGCAGAGTTAAGTATCGGAAGACCGATCAAATAGTCTCTATGTGGTGGGCGGGTAAAGTTTTAATTTATTTCTAAAATGTACATCTATCATAGATAGATACACATCAGACCAATGGCTGGTCGAGCGTTGACCACAATCCCACAATGGACAAGTCAATCACCCGAACTTCCTCGTCGTCTTAAAAAATCACCAGAGATCAATAATCTCCCCTGGTAGCCCTCTGAAGTAATCAATCTCTATTTAGATAACAATGACACTCTTTCTTCCGATTTAAATTATATCAAGTCAAGAAAGTTTTTACTCATTTTTATTTCACTTTTTTTTTCTTTTTCTTTTTTATGACTCCAGCAGAAAGTTTCTGTTACATTGTAGTGTTATGGAAATGCAATTAAATTGTGAAAGTTAATTAAAAGGTACAGATCTAGACTTGTTAAGAAAATTGTCATCTAAACATGCTTTACAACAAACAAATTGAAATAGGCATGTGCGATTGGAATGCGTGTTAAATTGTATTACGTCACACTTTTGCGTTAGGAATTTCCAACAAATTCTTGCTTTTGACCAATGACCTGATATCATTATTAGGAGGTCTACCACGCACTGTCCACATCCGGCCATTCGAGATTCAGGGTAGATATGTCGAGATCCTATGATAAACAGGAATTTCATTGACGATACACATATAAAATCTGTACATGGATCTATACACAGGAAAAATATTACTGCTTTCTCCATAACGTGTATCCGGTCTTACAAGGGAAACCTCGGGCCCCAAATACCACAAATTCTCCCGACTTGGTTACAATCGTACCCACTCATACAGTAAGCGAGTGGTATTCTAATAAACATGGCGGTCTCATTACAGTACATATCTCGAATTGCGAAGGTTGCAATTTCAAGGCAGCACACCAAGAAGGACCTGCCCATGACTATCAAATTAATGACCAAACGATTTCAAAGTTACACGTAATAAATTGAAATTAATTCAAATGTGTTCTTTTCTTGAAGAGTGATAACGTACACTGTACCAAGAATGAAATAGTTTACAGTGTCTATTCATGGACTGTGTTTCATCTGCTATTAATCAGCCAGAACACCCACTATACGATAACGCTACCAGCGTGTGCTCCTACACGTGTATTGTATAGAGATTTTCTTTGCATATTTTTTCTTTTTTTAACGGAGGCGCTCTTCCAAATTCCAAAGTGTACATTTGGAAAGCCAATTTAACCTCATTCTATTCTGAACGCAGATGTCAAAGTTATAACACAGCAAATTAAAAATGATATCTTGGGTTTATTTTCAAAAATGTCAAAATCGATTCTACCCCAAAAATTACTTATTGGTCTAAGAAAGCGATTTTTTTCATTTACAACAGGAAATAAAAGATCATAAACGTAAAAAAAACAGCAACATAAAAACAACATTTTATCAGTCTAATGTTCCTTTGTTAAAACAAGAGATGACGTCACTGAACACATGGGTGACATCCGTAAATATCCCTCTATATCAAAAAGAAGAGCGGATGAGGAAATCAGGAAAAAGATGAATTTGATAAACGAGTAACGAGAAGATATCCGGAAACTCTTTTATATACGTAGTAGTTAGGTATCAAGACTTGACAGCTTTATATACCTGTTTCTCCTTTTCATCCTCATTTTTCTTTTCTTTCCTTTTTTTCATATATTTCACATTTCCTATTCCTTCATCATTTTAGGCCTCTTATGTTAAAAACAGTTATCATCTGTGCTTGAGTTTTATACACAAAGAGAGGAGATGGATAACGCAAAAATAAAAAAATAACAACGTTTTACTAAAGATAATGTATTATTTTATTGTGTGATAAACGCTCAAGTGACCATGGTGTATGTTATACGGGCAGTGGATTAACCAGCTACATGTAAGACGACAATTTTAATATTTATTGAAAAATCGAGACTATCTAGAATATGTCATACTTTTTCTTTTTCCGTTTCATTTAGACTTTTGAGTATTTTTTTGGTGACAAGGTCGACAATTTTACTCCCTGTGGTGATATAGAGGACCACACGAACATGTACCAGGTACTTCTGATTGACAGCCGGACTCCAGACATCACGATTGAAATCGATTAGCTGTGAAATGGATGACTCTGGCTTTGACACGCAATTATCAAATAATTATGAATGCGTAAAATATTAAGGGGAAATAAGTATGAAAAGTGTGAAGTAGGAAGTAAAAAAACACGACGCCAAACTGCGTCGTATCCTGACTAAACTCTCAGTGTTAAGTGATAACTGAATGTTTTAAACATTTTTTTTTGTAGAAAAAAAAATGAAAAAGGTTTGTGGATCACTATCACAGTTGAGCTGGATACATGTCTGAAATAAACTTTATCACGGGTCTGTAACATTATTTATATTTTGTTTGAAGTTTCTCATGGCACCTGTCATTGCCAGTTGACCTGTAAACGGTACTGCACAATATGCAGTATATTTGTCTGATGTTTCTAAGATCCAATATTATTCTTAACTAAGATGAGATTTAAAGTATATTGAGTTTTACCAAGCTTAAATTAGAAAGTTTATTATTTCCTTTATAGTATATGGTCTATGTTGTAAACAGATACATAGGGGTATGCTGTATAACATTTTGGATCTCACACCCAATTCTTAACATCACTGAGTGGAAACATCTTGAGAAAGATGCACTTTCCGAAGGTTGTTGGTTGCAAAGCAAACGTATCGAAAGAGAAATGAAAACAAAACCGATTGTTGTGCTCTCAGAGTACAAATAAAACACTCATCCAGAGGGTTTAGCTCTCCCCCGTTTTCACATCCCGAGGGTTGCACTCTCGGTGTATTAGCATCCCGGGGGTTGTGCTCTCAAAGTTATCACATCCCGAGGATTATAAACATTTTCTTCATGTTGGAAAGTATGAATCATTTATTGGTTGTGTAATTAAAATAATCTTTACAGAAACCACACCCCAATGGTTGCACTCTGCATGTATCTACATCCCGAGGGTTGCTTTCCCGATGTATTCACATCCAAAGGGTTGCGCTCTCCATGTACTCACATCTCGAGGATTGCGCTCCCCATGTATTCACATCCCGAGGGTTACGTTCCGCATGTATCCACAGTACCTTCTCCGTCTTAAAAGAGAAGAAAGATATGAAAGAAGCATTTTATTTATTTATTTGTTTAGTATTTTGCTTGTGTTTAACAATTTAGCTGTTGGTAGTATGGAAATGTGTTTCTTCGTTATTAAATGTACTGCGTTTATTTTTGTCCGTTTTCATCACTTATAAATACGAGTGTATGTGTCATGGTAAAGTGATTTTTATGTTCATGTTTGTACATGTAACTGTTATTATCCTTAGTATATATATATATATCATGCTTTAACAACCCAAGGTCACATGCAATTAGGTTGAAAAATAAAATGGATCGATATATACATGTTTGTAAACATAAAAACAGGTCAGCGGCCTGGATATAGATTACAAAACACTATATCTACGACGAATCGATTATAAATAATATAAATACGAGGTATCGATTACACTATATCTACGAAGAAATTGAATTTTTTTTTTTAATATTTGGAAAAAAAATATGATATCAAAACGAGTGGAGGGTCCTTTCAAGGAGGGAGGGGGAACGAGGAGGGGTGAGGGAGATATGTACTGGGAGAGGCGGGCGAGTTAGGAACTGGGAGAGGCGGGGGAGAAAGAAACTGGGAGAGGCGGGGGAGATAGGAACTGGGAGAGGCGGGGGAGATAGGAACTGGGAGGGGCGGGGGAGATAGGAACTGGGAGGGGCGGGGGAGATAGGAATTGGGAGGGGCGGGGGAGATAGGAACTGGGAGGGGCGGGGGAGATAGGAACTGGGAGAGGCGGGGGAAATGGGAACTGGGAGAGGCGGCGGAGATGGAAACTGGGAGAGGCGGGGGAGATGGAAACTGGGAGAGGTGGGGGAGATGGAAACTGGGAGGGGCGGGGGAGATGGAAACTGGGAGGGGCGGGGGAGATAGGAACTGGGAGGGGCGGGGGAGATAGGAACTGGGAGAGGCGGGGGAGATGGGAACTGGGAGGGGCGGGGGAGATAGGGACTGGGAGGGGCGGGGGAGATAGGAACTGGGAGGGCGGGGGAGATAGGAACTGGGAGGGGCGGGGGAGATAGGAACTGGGAGGGGCGGGGGAGATGGGAACTGGGAGAGGCGGGGGAGATGGGAACTGGGAGAGGCGGCGGAGATGGAAACTGGGAGAGATGGGGGAGATGGAAACTGGGAGAGGTGGGGGAGATAGGAACTGAGAGGGGGTGGGAGAGATAGGTCGCACGTGGGGAAGGAAAGATCGAAAGGGAGGGCTTTAGAGGAATCAAGATGAGGTATAATACTACGTTGTATCATAAACCTTTGGTAATACATGTACATGTATCTGGTTTAATTGTGGATCTAAAAATAAAACTTTCCGGAATTCCTTTCATCAAACTAAATATTGGTCAAGATCACATGAATGTCTTTTATCTATAAAGATACGCTTTTATCAGCACAAGAACAACAACAGGTGTGTATAATAGTAGTGTCCTATCTCAAAGTCAATATATTCATAAACAAACATTTGATGATAATATAAGTATATAAGCGAGTACCCGTGTGACTGGAGTTACGGCCCCTATCTGTGATAAATCTATAGGCGAGCAGACTAATTATTGGTTATCGTGATAATCACGATCACAGGGTAGGATAATAAAACGTGGAAATGACTCATCGACCCGACGATGACATATGGTGTTATAATAATGTAGGTATGTGAAAATTTCCCGCCCATATAAGATAAACTTAATAGATAGGTGTATCAGAAGTTTTCAGAAAAATATTGGTAAACAAACCTATTTATAGAGCCAAAGATTTGGAAATTTCCGGAAAATGATGAAAATATATCGGTGTGTGTGTAATTTTAGAATTCAGCAACCGTATATGGATTAATAATATAACTTATTATACAACTATAAATATATTATAATTCATCAACAAGCCTGTTAAACCACAAAATCGTTAATATGTGTTGGTATAAATGTAGCTACAATGTGCATGTAGGTGTTACATACATAATTGTAATATACACTATAGTATATACATCTTGTAATCGATTGAAAATGGCGTAAAATCGTCAAATTTCATCGTAAATTGGCTTGTATAAAATCAAAAATGATTTTGATGAATATTTGACTAGAAAAATCATCATTCGATACAATGTAATATATTTTAGCATGAATTTATCAATATTAAAATTGTAAACCTTGGTTTATTATAATTTGCCTTTAAATTGACGACAGTGATAACCATCTATATGACACATGCTGAATAAGGAGGCGTTTACTGTCATATTATTGGGAAACCTGGTGATCGCTACTTGTGAATTAAACTGACAAATGCTTCAGAAATGTACATTTTGATTTCTTTCAAATGTTTGATATGTCAAATCGATCATAGTAGAAGATTAGTCACAATTTATATTACAGATACATAGATTATGATCTAATTAACATTATAGGACAGACTTACTCAGCATTATTACAGGGGCATCAACACCGTACGGCCTCTCAAAACTGGGTTCACAATAGGCTCAACGTGTCGGTCGGTACATCCCCGGCAGGACGCCCTGGTTCCAGAGTAGTAAAACAATAGTGTAATAGAGTTATAGGTTCGGTGTTACTTATGTTTGTCAACAAGTCAGAAGTAGATACAAGTATAGTAAGCTATGTATATGATCAATTCGGATACTTTTACGTATCTGATAAATTGTGTGCAAAATCGTGGTGATTTATTTTATAGAAATATGTGTTATTTTTGGGTAAAAGTTTGTCCCCAGTTTCATGAATGTTCCTAACTTAAAAATCTCCGTTGGAAAACATTTGAGGTTCCTTCACTTAACATTTCCCCCTGAACTTTTATAATGCTTTCCTATTGAGATTTTGAAGTTATGGGATTTCCTTTAGTTAAGGAACGTTCATGAAATATTGACCTGTTGTATTTCCGGGAGGTAAATGAACCGTTAATATAACTTAGTAGTCGATTTTGTTTAGCAATCAATGATAAAACATGATCATTATAATTATCTGAGTCCGGTAAAATCAAATAATCTGACAATAATATTTTAAGAGTTATTGAACTCTTCAGTGTATGATATATTAATTTTATAGAATTCACGTGACATGCATCTTTATCTTAATTACGTCATAAATACAAAAAGTTATATGTAGCAGTAAAGTGGTATAGTCGATATTGAACACTTCTTTCCCACATTAACTTGCCATCAATAGTACATTTTATACATTGACGTGATTTTGATGCGTGGTTGGAGAGGAGGAGGGGGTGGGACGAAGTTATAGGTATTATGTATACCTGAACCATGACATCGTTATATGACTCATGTTTATGTAACATGAGGAAAGATGATTATTGAAAATTTTCACAGCCTAACAAAGGTAACATTTGGTATGATATCATCGCCGGTATACCGGTATAGTATGTAACACCCATGTGTTTGTTGTAAAAAATACAACTGTAGGGAAGCCTCAAGCTAAGAAAATATTGACACTCGGTACCAAACTGTTATACCGGTATAAACTAGAGGCTGCTCCGACTGAATCAATATTGTCATATATTGCACGTTATATAAGAAAATAAAAACCTGATTCCATGTAATGAAAATAAACATCATAGTAATCTGAGGTCACCGTGACAACAAGAAATCGGAGTTTTAATTCCAATATTTGTCTAAGACCAAAACTGGCTAGAAGCTATACGAGTTATCTTAATATAGTTTTCCTAAGCCCGTCCTCACAACTAGTTATCTACAAAAAACAACATTCCTCGCAATAAGAAAACGGGTATATAGGCAATTAATTATATACTTATAATGTGTCAACAACAAACATCATTATTTATAGCCGGTTTTATGAGATATTTGTAGTAATGAGTGTCAGCGTTGCTGAATTGACTTTTTGTTATATTCGTTCCCTTCCACTCACCAAACCCCATGTCACACAACAAAACCCTGATTATATAAGACCCAATAATAACAAATAACTGATGTTAAAAATGTATGCAGAGTCGGAAGGTACACGGCTTGGGGTAATGAGCGGACACCGTATACGTAGGGGTTTGGTGGGGAGTAGGGGGAGGAGGCGCAGGGACCGGTGGGTGTTAAAGAGATGGGGTTGGGGGGGGGGGGGGTACGTTTACGCGTGAGGATAAAGTAGCAGTCGATTTATGGTACCGGTCAAATGGTGTAGAAATGATGGTTGATGTAATTATGTACAATACTTTTTACTGGTCCGTTTGGGCGTTAGACAGATCAAGTATTATAATTTATCAGTTTTAAGCTTTAAGGGGTCAATAATTTCTTGGTTTTAAGATTGATAGGGGAGGGATATCAAGGCATTGTGGAGTGTGTCATCCTGTTGGACCCTGTATATGTCTACTTTACCTAAGCCCTAATAATGAGTCAAAAAGGGGGGCACTGACTTCTTAAGACAACCTTTGTACATTATTACAGAGACAATGGTTACTGTTGTTATCCCTCCTTGGTCATCAGCCCTCCATAAAAGGGTCTGTGTGTCAGTAGAATTATAACTGTATATATATTTAACGGTTTATTGAGTCATACGTGTGTATATACATGTACTCAGTAATTGAACTTAAAATATGATATTCCAAAATATGTCTGGTCATGAAAATTATAGATGAAAACAAAAAAAATGACCTGAAGGGTGCGTCCATTCACTTTTTAGTGCAATTAAACAAGGGGTGTATTTAATTCTCTCGCCGCGGTGATTATTGATAATACTCGCACGAGCTAAATACATTTTTAATTATGTTGTTTTTATTTCGTATTGAATAGAACTTATTATTGGCCACTTGACACAACAAATCTATTGTGTGAGCGATTTATCGGGAATTCACACGGTTTTCGACAGGGTGCATTCATGATTCATTCATTATTGCTAAAACACTAATCTGACACGTCACAAACACTGGGGATATCGTGAATTAGTGCTATAGATTTCAGCCAGTCCAAGTATTGGCAGTCGGCTCGTGTAATCTCCCCAGACATGAGAATATGTAGTCAGTATTTCATACGTTTTTGTGGTTATGCATAACACCCATTGATATTCAGGGCGATATGTAATCAGAGCGTCTGATCATGCATACTTATAACACCATCGGTCCGTATTATGAAGGCTTGACATCTAAAATATGTCTAATATCAACTTTGTAGATTTTAACACTTTTGTATCATTGGCATACATGCACACTTATTTCCGCTTCTAGAACGGCCCGGTAGAAGAATGCACGTCTAGCTTTTCTTTGACAAGTTTTCCTCCAATTAAGAACCTGATATTTCCATAATTTACAAAAGCCATGATGATCCAGAATTTTAAAGACTGTTGATTAAAAACAAGTCTTAAAAGGAAATTGTGTTCTGTTCTTATGTTGGATATTTTGAAAATGTGGTTTTTTTTTTATATTTCTCTTAAAAGCTAACCAGGCTTGAAAAGTGTGCGTCTACACTTTTGATAGGCATGCGCGTCTCTATTTAGATTTTATTATTCTTTCTCTTTGTTAGACATACAGTCTAGAGGTTTCGATGATTTCATATTGATTATCAGGAACAAAGACATATATTTTAAAGAAACAAAGCATGTATAATTATTCCAACTTGTCGGGTTTAATCTCCCTCGGGATCATTTATATTCTAATATCAGTCGATTAGGAAATGATATATTGTTTTATTTATTGACATTTATTTGTTTTTTTTCTAAATCAAATAAATTGATTATCAAAAGAAATCTTTTGGGTCGTGCAACCTTAAAACAGTCAAACACATTCTTACTATAAAAGCAAATATCTTTAAAAGGAAAAACATATTGAAATGACAGTATTAGAGTAATAACAAAAACAAGTTGCAGAGGAAAGAAAGCTTAAAAAGACTCGTTTTTAAAAATAACACTTCAAAAGTAGTATTTTTGCGATATTGACGTTTCGATAAAAAGTATCTTAACACTGAGGAGAGTGGACATGTCGTTGTTTCTGTTAGCACCTCGTTATAATGGCGACATTATATCCGTTATGAATAATTCTCATGTCCAACTCTTTCGTTTTAATGTCAATTTCCCGTTTTATTTTGTCTCGTTTAAAGACTTCGTATATCGTTACATTGACAAAACACATAAATGATAAAGTCGTTTTCTTTTGCTATAACGACAATTTGATCACTTTGATTTTATCTCGTTACATCGCCTTGGTTTCCCTTCATAACGAGCTACATATTTATGTAGACATAGAGAAAAAAGGGAAATCATGAAGACTGCTTTAAGATATAAGGCAAGCGCATCCTCACGTCCATCGCATTATTTATAAATGTTTTATTTCATAGATTTGTGCATGTTTATTTGTTTCACAGATATACAATGTGTCCGATAGATCACCACTGAATTAATGCTTCTGTTTAACATAATTTCATTGCAATTTGCATGACTTGATTTTTTGCCTTCAAAAATGTGATATATTTGTCGAATGGAAACTGATAGACTTGTTTTGTAGAATTGAATGTTTGATGTTTCAGGAAGTTAGGAAGAAAGGTGATTATCACACTTCTACGTGTATCGCTCAAGTTGTAAATTGCAAGAAATAAACGTCAATCACTCGGCTGCTTGTCATGAAATATTCAAATGTCCAATAAACATTAAAAATTCATCCCTACTTCACAAAGTCGTTTGCCATGCAGGCTAACACATCGATCTATTACACAGTGCACATCAGTACCGCTCTCAAACCGCGCCATAAATCAAGGAGCGATTCATTACAGGAAATGGTAGCGATAAACTTTATATATCTTAAGATGTTCATAGCCAGCGTATCTCCTATCTCCGACTGTATCGGTGTGAAAGCTAAGTGGGAGAAATATTACATTATAGAAAAAAAGATACCCAGGTGCACGTTTTAATGTTGTCGTTTGGCCGACACCATTCCACTTTATAGTTGTACAGAGCAGCGCACACTAGCCGTCTGTTCCTTTTGTCTATCTCGGTATCACATTAACATTCTGCATTCAGATTTAAGATACATGATATCTAACCTGATTGTATTATCGTATTTTAAATCTTCATTTTTACTTTTATTAAAAACTTTTATATAAAGAAATATAATTTTCTTTTATTATTATCATTCTAATTTTGATATGATTCACATTTAGGTATGTCAACCTTGTTTGAAATCTTCTTGAAAAATGACAAATATGTTTTTGATTCTGAGAATACGGTCAACTTCTAAATGAAAGTAAAACTATCGTTTAATCCTTAAAGAACACAAAAGTCTTGTAATATTCTAAACCATTTATCATCATTTCTTTTATCTTTAAAGAAAAGCAGGACGAGGCAGAAATCATAAAACTTATAAATAGATTTCGTCAAAGGCTAAAGAAAGAGTCCGATAACGTTTGTTTCTTTCACTTAAATGATTTAGGTCAGTTTAACTGAAAATATATAAAATTCAAGTTATGTCGACGAAAAAATTACGCGTTTGTTCGCAGAAACTTCAAAAGCTTTGACACCAATCTGTCAAACATTTAAAGTTGAGTGACTTTTTTTCGTCAGTGTCTCTCTGTCACACCTATAATGTACCTGTTAATTAAAGATGTCTTATATTACAAAGGCACAATTTTCGGTATGCAAAACTGGCTAAGGGCATTTTTTGCCCGTACACGTGCTAAATACTTGTTTAAGTTTGACACTTCACAGGTATTTAACGCTACGCGAGAGTAAAACTCGTTCAGCCAATCAGCGACCGTCATTTTGTCACGGGGTCTTTTGAAGAATAATTCTCCCTTAAAGGTATATATAGAATGTGAAACATTCTCTGTATATACATTGTACACACATACGTAAGTGTTACCGTATATACACTGTATATAGGTAGGTCGACGTACAGAAATCTCAGATACACACTAGCCACCGAACGGAGTGTTACGTCTACATTTAAGAGAGGAGTTGCTCAACCGTAAACATTTTCCTATTAGCCGATAGTAAAGGACAATCTCACTGAGGGATCTATACCACTCGGTAGCCGTCGGATATAAGTTGTTGATACGCTACAGATAGATATCTGTGTGACTCATCAGTTTCAATTGTTGGGACTTAAACCCAGTGACAGTGCCTTTTCTGGACATTGTGAATTAAACCTCGGACACCACAGTCATGGAAGGTTCCGTGGAGATGTCGGGATCGGACAAATATACAGCTTCCATCGAATTCTCAAACGCATGTAGGGAGTTCTACATTAAGCGAGTGAAAGCTACGGAAAATCTCAAAGACCAGATTAGAATTAAATCAGACAGTGAAACGAAAATACGAAAGCCAAAATCACAACAACCAGCGTCAACCATAGAATCAGCGATGGACAAACTCAGGAGAGAAATGGTAAGCATTTCATACAACTAACTTTTGTGAGAATTTTCATATTCCTTCATACTTCTCATAAATTGCAAATCATATTTGTAGCAATTTCATTTTGTCTCGTATATAGAGTATTTTTTTCAATATCAAAATGGTCACGCATGAAATGTGACTCTTTTATTTCGAAGTACAAAGATATTTACATGATATTAGATTGTAAAATGTAGACCAAATGTAGTCTATATGTTATTTTGAATACAAATGGGACAAGATTATCAATCTTTTTTTAATCGTGTATAAACAACATCAATATTAGATCCACTTAGATGTTTAATCTTACTGAAGTATGGTAAAGTTTATCAGATTTCGAGTACGGCGTTTTGTAAAAGACATTCAATGACGGAAATACCTGGATTTTTTAATGATAAATATCTATTTAAGACGGCATGACTAGCACGTTGATTTAAATTCAGATATTATGTTACTCGATACGTTTTCAAAAATAACTGCCCCGATATGTTTTATTTAACCCTGTTCACATCACGTTAAACATCTGTCGCGGAGGACGCTTTTAAAACCCATTACGTACCTTTAGCACGTGGCCTGGTTTGATAACGACGGGGATTACAATAATTTATAGGAGACCTTTTCGTAGCATTGACGTATATTGTCATATCATATTTATAGCAATTTAGTGATAATGCAATCATAGAAAATAAAACGTTATCTAGACAACATGTTATTACGTTTACATATCGTAAACAACATCTGTCGAGTTCATTTTAGTAATTACACCTGTTTAAATATAACGAATCAATTTCGTAGCGGCTTATTGTTCGAAACTAGTATGACGAATAAAGCATTATTTTTAGGTGTTTACATACATTTATAACATAAAAAAATCAAGCTCATATTATTTTCTTTGTAAAATATTAGCAAGTGCACTATTAATTCAATATATCCGAATGGTAGTCTGTTCTGTTTGTTTTTCACAGACGTTCTAATTTTGACAATTAAGTTTTAATGTAATATATAAATATATAAACAAACATCGCTTATAATGGCGAGCCTAAGCCTAAATACCAGTCGAGACCGTGTTTGTGTGGTGTTTATGTTTCCAATACACAAGTGCATTAAAAGCCAGACCTATTATTAGTAAACATGTAACTATAATCATAAACAAGTGTGGTATAATAGACTCCACAATAACGATGGGATTAAGTCCACATTTCTCTGACACAAATGGTTTACGACATTGGCCGGAAGTACAATACGACACCCATTTTCCCGCGGCTACCATTTCTAGGTCTGCGGGGCTCGGACCGATAATTAATCAAAATTCTATCTACGGTATTATATAATTACGTAGGAACAGCGCTACAGGTGATATAGCGATCACGACAGGAGACAATGAGATAGTGCCTGGTTTGTCTTGTTACCTGTCTGTGCTCTGATTGCAATTTCATGCAAAATGCCCAGGTGTACTACGCGTGACCGACTGGACAGGCAGGTGTTCATGTCGTTGCATGCTTCTTGGTCAATTTTTGTGATTACTTTGTAATTAGATTTCTCGCAAACATACATTCAAATCCCGTCTGCTTGAACACATTTTTGGGGGAAATTCTAGAAACCTTGTATCTTCTATTTGTTCTTTCTAGCAGATGTTCCCGATTTTGTTCGCTCGAGCAAATTTAGGATAGGATAGAAAATCAGATACCGTCTACTTCCCTTCAGTCGGCAGGTGGGCTTGTTCCAAAGTCACGCCATTTGCATTTAGATTCATCTGTAAATAAATCGAGAAATATTTTACACCGCATGGAAGTTAAGGCAACACAGGTGTAAAGCTACCCTACCGTCACGTCAGATTATAGCTTAGGTGAAATATTTAATGTTATGCCATGTTGCATTTTGTGACATTTGAGAAGATGGGTATTTCACCTGTCAGTGTGGCGTGCTATTGTGTACCTTTATACCTACATCACGCGAGACACAGGTGGCTACAATCAAACCACCCCACGGACATTGAGATTTTTCGGGTTTTATCACTTTTCAAGCAATTGAAATCTTGGGATTCCATTATCTAAATTTTTGCCCAGTGCACGGTCGTAAAGCTAATACATTACATAGCTGGCATGTCACGTACACGACTTTAGAAAATGAAAATTATAGAATTTTGGATACGATATTTTATTCATTCGAAAATAAATTTTGCAAAACAAAACGTTCATAATCATATATTTGAGGTTAAGAATATTTACGATCCCCTAAAATGTCGACATTTATATACTGAATACTGGTATTGTTTTGTAGTTGCCTTATTGCGGTATTTATCGTGTTAAATAAACCTACTTCCGATATTGGGCTGGAGTAGTTAGGATTGCGTCCCTGATAACGCCCACAATATACACAATCAAGTGTTTGTTGTATCGTGGTAGGGGGCCCTCCAAACTATAGGTTATTGAAATAGTATGTAGATTACGCCAATAAATCGCTTACAAACACAGGTTTTTAAAACCATCAACGCTTGGCCTGGGTATTGGAATGTTGAGACTGTCCATGTCAACACTAACTGTACGTTATCTGTATCTTCAAACTCGAGTGAACGAGGATAATACGATTAAAACCGCGCATGTGGGAGACGTGGACGTAGAAATTGTTGTTTATTTTACTCGAATCAGTACAGATTCCGAGTTTAAGCACCAAACAAATGGATTTAGCTGCCATACTTACGGCCATGATAATGCGTTTATACGTAGGAGGTTTAGGTCGTCAAATTCTTGTCTAGTTTTGCCGAATCATCTTAGATTCATCTTCTATCATTAAGGCATCAGCCTTTTCACTGGCTCTGTCACCCGGTGTCATTAAGGGCACACCCGGTACTTAAAAGCTAGGCAGGGGGTTACCATCATCTGATAAAGTATCCTACACGGCGTCCATCCAAATGGTGCTCGTATGGGAACGGAGATGATCTTTGATAGGAAACATTTTATTGAATGATATTTGAAATGTTCATTTAATTTAGGATTATCGAGATATTATCTTTGCCAAGAATTAAGACGTCTAAGTACTGTACCAACATGGCTAAATACGCTTGAAAATAAAAACACGTATCTCTTGTTTATTTGCAGGCTTCGCTGATGGACCAGGACTTGTCCTTGATGAAGCAACTGTTGACCTTGAACGAAACGATAGAAGATATAAAGTCAAGACGACTGTACGGTGTAAGCAAGGAATCCATTTGCCAGAGTAATGAGGATTTGGGCGGAAGTCGAGATTCGTTCTCGGATATGGACTTGTATGATTCAGACGAGGAACTTCACAAACAGTCGAGCATGAAATACACCTGTCTGACTGTCAAGGACAATTTCAGTCGCCAGACAAACCTCAGTAGGAAATCGCACAGAATGGAAAGTCTAAGAATGACTGACAGTTCTTCAAGTGATTCCCAAAACAGTCTTCCTGATATGAAAAAGCCTCAGATTATTCATGGCGCGCAGCGGTCTATAGACTCTGGCTACGACGAGTCAGACTGTTACCAGACGGATATAGAGGTTACGATATAAATCACCGAGCCAATCCCGGGTACTTCCGGATCTTCTGATGTCCACCGACAATCACGATCATCCTGGATATGACGTAATGTTGTGAAAGACAACTCTATTGAGCTGTTTTGCGCAATAACGAAAGTGCTCATGATAAAGACACAAATACTGATTTAAATGATATCGTTGAAATCCCCCAACTCACTAAAGAATACACAAGGAACAGAACGTGACGTATTTGAATTGAATGGAAGACCTATTTAAAAGCTTGCTTAATCTCTGGACATTGACCAATTCGTCCCCATGCATCTAACCGGAAGTGCGTCGCAAAGACGGTTGGACTCTTCTTTCATAATCACAAGGTAGTTATTATTTTCGTAAAACTCGTCTGGATGAATTCTTATATTAAAAAAATAATTTTACGTTTAAGATCACAGCAAAGGATATTAAATAGTCCGAATCATAACAGCAACGCACGTTTAAAAATCATATCTAAAAGCATTTGATTTGGGTAAAGTTGTGACGTCACAGTTGATAATTGTTTTTATGATGTATTCATGACTAATGAAACTTTCTTTTTTGTTCTTTCAGTTATGGAAAGAGAACAATGGAATGATTGGTCATCTACCTGTAACAATTGTCCAATAAAAACGAAGCTTCCCCAAGGAATTCCATGAAACCAATAAAACGGACACTTTTATATGTTTATGGAAATAAATGTCGTTTAAGGCTTCTATGAACCACATACAGTGACAGCGGAACTCTCTTAGGACACTGAGAACATCGAGCGAGAATATGTCACGGAAAGTCAAATTGAGATTCAAAATATAAATATGGTGCTAGACTGTCACAAACCCTGTATCAGTTAAATATTTTCAAGACGCGGATGTGTAACTTATTATATTATGTGTTCCTGTTAAACTATCAGATCTGTATCTAGTCGTTGTTATGTTAAATATGATTAATTTATTGCAATAAACTACAAAATACCTACACATTGTCTTCGATGTCTTTACTTCTGGTAATATATGCAAATTCTTTTAAAGTAATTATAATTAGTCATCATTGCTCATAGAACTATTCGACAAGCATTAAGTACATATATCACCAGGGACACAATAGGTGTGTCATTTCACTAGAGTCTACCTGTTAATGCCAGAACATTAACATGTTTTATATTTAAACGTTTGATAAATTAGGAGTTGCCTTATTTTGGTTCCATTTTACCTCTTTCACAAATACGGTAAATAATTCAAACATGCACAATTTACTATCCCCAGAATCGGACTAAGGTAATGCGAGTTATTTTGACTGAAACATTAGAAATCTTGAATTAAGACTGACTGAGAAAAAAAAATTACAAAATTAATTACATATTCTTTTTAAGTGTATTCTTTATTTACCGTTAATTCTTCTTCTTGAACCTCACATATGTAGCTGACCTTTGAACTCCGTGACAGTTCCTCTGGCCTAGGGTGTGGATATTATAATAATTAATGATTATGCCGTACAGTAATGGTAGCTCTCGGCCACCAACCCCAACTAAGACGAGCGTACACGGTTTTATCTCGGAAGATAAACGACATGTCTAGCCACATAGTGACATACTCAAGAAATAAGAAATAGTATTAAAACCCAAGAAATCGGAAATAGTATTATACTCAAGAAATCAGAAATAGTATTATACTCAAGAAATCAGAAATAGTATTATACTCAAGAAATCAGAAATGTTATTAAAAAACCCAAGAAATCAGAAATAGTATTATACTCAAGAAATCAGAAATAGTATTATACTCAAGAAATCAGAAATGTTATTAAAAAACCCAAGAAATCAGAAATAGTATTATACTCAAGAAATCAGAAATAGTATTATACTCAAGAAATAAGAAATAGTGTTATGCTCAAGAAGTAATAGGAAAACTTGCGTGTATTATAGAGGAATATACAGATGAGAAGATTCAGCTTTGGAAAAATAAATAACGAATGCCTCATTTTTTACAAATGTATAGGTTATTTTGCTTTTTTCTTTTCGCATCCGGAGTTATCTATTCTATCATAGCACAAAAACATAACTCATTGTATCTTAATCATATCTATTTTACCAAGTGAAACGGTAGTTAGTTATGTGATTATTTAGTGTATATACACAATGTGACCAAGATAATCGAATTATTGAAATTAGGGTGTTATTTTGCACATGACAACACTGGCCAAGTGACGCGTCATTTCCTATTTCACCAACAAACGTCACAGCTGACGTCATAATTCTTGGACAGAGAATAAGGATGCATGAAGCTTGCACACTTAATCGCATGAGAAGCATTATTTGTGATGTGTCAAAATCAGTAAAACAGTAGCCCAGTTACTTGCACTGCAACACAGGGAGACCTTGGAATGGGCGTTGATTTTGCATGTTTTAAAGTCGCAGACAAAACGGAAACGCACGCGTAAGGTTATTGCCAGTTATTGTTACTGACAAGCGCAAACCGTCGTTAATCCTTGACATAGATAAATAGTCACGTCTGTCTGCAACAAAAATTATTTTACAAAATAGAAACATCAAGAAAATTAGTTTGGCAAAAAAGAATAGTTCTGAAAGAGAACTCTCACAGGCATTTATACACAGAGCATTGTGTAGTCTGTTTCCCTTCGTCATCACCTTGCTGTTTTTTGTAATTTTGTTGGATATTAAGATGAATCAGAACCACCAGACGCCGTTAGAAAGTTATGAATAGTTTATGATTTAATAAATTTTGTAACGAGTCTTTGACAATTCATGCAATATGCAATTTGGTAATAATTAAACGCAGGTGCACCGAGTTTTTATGATAAATTTCAGTTTTGATGATTCACACTTGATAGTGATAACATGTATCTTTCGTTTGTATAAAAATAAGATCTTATCAAATGTTATGTAAGACCAGCGTTTACGAACAGACGGATGTGCAGTGATATTTTTTGTTACTTTTTAAATACGGCACATGTTCCCGACTTGCAATTTAAATGAGTTTTAAAAGTGGACGATTCGTCACCCACCAAAACAAGTAATTTAAATTACCATATTCTAGCGATTTTTGCGCTGAAACAATATGGACAAATATGCTTACTACTTATGTCAGATTATGTTTATTGCTTTCTGCTGCTAGTATTGTAAGTGCGCCAATTAATCACTGGGCCTTTCTGTTTTATTCGGGTTTGCGCTTAATTTGAGTGCGCCGAAATAAATACGTTTGCAGTAGTCATTGTTCAATACTCCCGTTTACCTTTACAATGCGTCATATAAACATAACGAAATCATACAGTGCATTTTTATCAAAATCTGAACGGCAAACATATTTACATTTAATATTTTCATGGCGTTTCCTTATCACTCAAGAAAGCTTCCGGAAAACTTCTAATTTGACAGATACAATGGGATAAGACTGACAGTAGGAAAACACTTAAATTAATTATCAACACGAGAGAACAACAGGGATTATTTACATATAAACTGACCAATCACACATGTCCTCGGATTTCTATGTCCCGATACAGGTACTACATATATGTATATAGACAGACAATATTACTTAGTTAGAAGTACAGAGAATAAATATTTGACGACTCAAGGTAACGCCATATCAATGCATAACCTTTATCAGATATGCAAAGCGGCTAAACGATTAAATGCCGGTGCGTACTTCTGACAGCAAACTGAAGACATTACAATATCGAGCTGAAAGAACCCTCTTACGCTACGCCAGTTTAAAGGTATCAAAAGCAACGGACAAAGTCATGCTTTGAATATGCAATATCTAATTATCTTTTTTAAGATATACTTCCGGAATCATATCTCTTTCGTTCTTATTTTTTTTTTCAATTTAAAGTTTGTGTGCTCTTTTGATGAGAGACTACATTCGTCGTTAAAAAACACCCATACATTCAGTTATTTGCTTGCCTTGAAGGCGAATTCCGTTGTTATCTTGAGGTTCGCCGTGACTTCAATGACAATTATCCAAAATTGCAAATACTTGTTGGTTTTGTGTTTCCTGTTTTGTGGGTGAAGTCTGCGCCTTAATTTGCACTGGTCTGTTCAGAGTTATATACTATTACCCACAATCATATCATCCGTATAACACGAGGTTTCGCTAGACTTAACCGCGACAATCCTTTTCCCGCGGAATGTGTCGTCTGCCGACGAGTAGATGTTTAATATATTTAGTGATCGGGATGGGACCGCGTGTCTCATTGTTAAATTCTCAAAGAAGAGACATGTTCACCTAAATGATTGTAATAGTTTCGTTTCCGATTCAAGCCTTGTACCTATAGTGGATGTACATGTTTGCACAATAAGAGATAGCGTATTGTTCATCCGTACACACATAAATAAATATTTACGGTCAAACTCTATTACAACATCAAATGAATTTCCTTTATACATTTTAAATGAAGTAAGTATTTCGTTTACATACCTACCTGTATTTTGTATAGGTTCACAGCCCAATACCTACCTTTATTACGTTTCAGGTAAACGGTCACACCTCTTTTTACTAGACACAACAAACATTTATACTACTGACAATATAGGTTGTTTTATAGATAAAACCAATTTACTGGAATGTTTCAAGTGTTTACCTGCAGGAAAAACTTCACACCTGTATCGCAGGTATTTGAAAAGGTATGTTAATACAAAGGATAAGTAAATATACTGAAAACAGTGCAAGTTGCCTCGTATCATCACGGCCGCGGAACAATGGTAGGACTGTGTAACTATCTGTCTGACTGTGCCTTTGTTACAGTGTGTCGTGGTGTTAGTCCTAACATTGTACCTGTAGAACGACATGTCAACAGTTCCATGACCCGACAATGATAGAGTTATAGCTAACTGTGTCAAAACGACGAAGTCTTCAAATATATCTTCAAAGACCGCCAAGGCAGACAGCAGAAACTAGCTGAATACACAAGTTGTCCATAAAAACCTGCAAAAAAAGAAGAAAGAAATCAGTTATTCGAGGAATTCATATACAGGAACATGATTTGTGTTGGGAATGATTTTTATGGCTGCTAAGGTTAACGATATATAGTATTTTACACTCGTAACTTAAAAGCCAAAAGATGAGACCTGGTGGCAAATAACTTAAAATCAATATGACTCATGATGAGTGTACCAGATAATGACGTACTGATATAAGTCATTAAAATTGAAGTATCGAATTATGTAAAGGAAGATAAAGGTAGAAGAGAAACCTTTGATAATTTACATGTATGTCGCCATTGTAATAAGTCTAGCTCCTCCACTCACATCTACCGATCTCTTTAGCTAGTTTATAAGTTTTCAATTTTATATAGAAAATGTACACAGAAGATGAAACTGTTATCACGAATAAGATTTCAGAGTTGAATCTGATTAATATCTAAACCAGCCATAATAGTCCATATCATTCGGAATATTACATAACACCAGACAAAAAGTCTCGATTAGAATTGAAAATAAGGAGTATTGGTATAAATGATAAGCATTACCTTACTGTTGATCAACATAAGAAAAAGATTTAAACCGAAGGCACACGTGCCATTCTGTCTGTTACAGCATTCTCCAGTTTAGAATGTATATGTAAGAAATGTGGCGTTCCCGGCGTGGTATAACATTACCACATATATTACTCAGGGATTATCGGGTTTACTGAGGGGATTAGAGATTAACTGGTGTACGAATTATTAAGAAGTTTATGAAAAGGAGTGTCTTATGTCAAGAGGATATTATCGAAAAAAATCCAAATTTTCTTACGAGAGCTTATATCAGCTAATTCTATTACTGGTACTTAAGGGAGTTGCGCAAATATATATCATCCATGAAACTATGCTATACCGTAAATACACAGAGTATTGACGTCTAGATAACTTAAACGAGAAAAAATATAACAGAAACGATTGTTCTTCATTACGTAAATATGCTTACCCCGCATTATTAGTGTCGTCACTCAATGTTTAGCTGATTGTTCTTTATAAAGTGGGTCGAGTATGAACGTTAATGCCATCGAATTGTTTTTTTCTGGATACAAGTATCATGGTCAAGGTCAAGGTCAAAGCCACACCTCCAAGTACTGTAACATGTGTTCAGGTAGAGTCCATACAAGGCCAAATGCCCTTCCATTATAGGGGGAACATCCATCTGTTCAGATGTATGTCTTTGAAATCCATCCCTGCCTAAAAGAGATTAACTCGAATATATATAGTCCAAATTGCATTTTGAAATAAAACACAAGAATGGAATATACAAAGTGGCAAAATCTTTAATCATAGATCATAAAATGCAACATTATGCTCATTGCCAAATTCCATACACTTGAAGACTTTTGTTATTTTTGAACCATCAC